>OFHS01001176.1:14480-30434 GCA_900245855.1 Calvadosia cruxmelitensis
TTCGAGAGACTTCGCGTTGTCAGAGAGTATCGGTCGCCGAGATCCATCCGTGCTTTCACAAAGGTCTTTATCTTCTTCTTGCCTATTTTATTGTCGCCATATTACGTTTACTTGGGACGCGAAAGCCAGAACCATTATTCAGCCTACATCGTGGCCACACTGGTGTCGTTTCTGTTCGGCGCGTTGCAAGGTGTACAAGATAAGTTGGATGATCCGTTCGATGGTATGAGCGAAGACGACATTAATCTTAGCCAGGTACAGTCAAACTTGTATTAGCAGCCACCTCTATAGAGCTGCCATCTGTGTGTAAAGGCCACTCTTCATGATCCCAATATGACACATTCCATAGAAATCAACCTGGATAGAAAGGCCACCTGTCTATAAAGGTTATTTTTCTCAGGTCCCAAAGGTGACCATTATAGACAGGTTTTATTGTACGACTCGTATAGTGTGTCCTCTACTCTTACAGTGTGAACGCTGTATTGGGCCCGGAATGTTTACAGTAGAGTCTTGTTTAATTCAACCAACGTAGCCAAGCAGGACTCAAATTTTTGGGGGTTATTTAAATCTTCCCATCGTTTAGGCAGCCATCACGTTTAGTTCATGAGGCTTTTGGCATTTAATTTGTTTTCCAAAACGATGTTTCATTGCTGTTAGTGCATTCATCATCTAAAACACACGACATTTGACTTACGGTCGACGCGAAATAGCATCGAAATAAAGGCAAATCAAATGCAAAGGTAAATGTAAATGTCACTTTATTTAACGAGGCTAGCCCAATAAGCCAGTGACTTTTCTCCCTTGACAATTAAAGCCACAGAAGACATAACGAATATATGTGTTGGCTGGGCCGGGAATCGAACCCGGTACGTCTGACCGGCAGCCACGCATACTAGCCGCTAGACCACACCGCATTAACATTCATACCATCACCGTACGATACCATTCTACCATTTCCCTTTGTTACAGTTGATTAAATATCAATATTGCAATTCTTGTTTGAATTTTATCGATCGTTGCGCTTGATTAAAGACAGGACATGCTTGCAGTAAATTTGTCTTATTATTTTCTAGAAGATAAAATGGACGATGAATGAAGAGGATTCGCGTCATGTTTTCCGATAACAATATTGATTTTTCTTTTTTCTTTTAACTGCTTTGTAGCTGGACGATTGGACGTTGCAATCTCTCGAAGCGACTGTCAATCGAACTTTCAAAATCGGCCGTTTCACCGTTTCTGCTCCGGACAAAAAAGTTGATCGCAGAGAATCGGGTCGCTTTTCCGAAGGTGTCAACCCGATGAAATTGGATGGTCTGCCGCCGGCCTGGTCCCACAGGCCGAGTGTTTTGCGTTCAAGCACGAATCGCCCTGCTTGGCAAAGACAAGTGAGCAACGTCAATCGTAACGTATGTCAATTATGTGTGTTATTGATTTGAATTCGTGGCCAGCGTGAGCAGCCATTAGAATGTTTTTCAAGACATAATATTTCATTGCCTAGTTTGCACTACCCGGCACATGTCTCAGCATGCTAGGAAACTAAATGGTCAAATTTTCTTAGACATTTTGCTAGTGCTTCATACTGTTTAAAAATGTTATCAAGAGATTGCTTCATCCATGTACTGTAAATCCAAATATGCATAGAATACGTCAGAGAACGCCATATCAAGTTTATTTGTGTGACACTGGAATAGATCAATCTGCAAAGGAAAGGAAATATCAGATTATTATCAGTTGAAGATGGCAGCCAAAAAAATGACCCAACCTTCGGTGTTGCCAAAATTTGAGTTACTCACCACGCTTCTCTTCGGTACCGACCAGGAACATAAATAATGAGCGGTCCCTTAGTTTACTGCTAGTGACAGCCGTTCGTTTTATTGTCTAACCCTTCATATCAGTTTTCCGAGTTTGTGTTTAAGTTCGCTGTTATGGATATTTACGTAACAAACTTTAAACTGAAGATAGAAATATTTTCGAAATTTGTACAAATGTAAGCTTGCTGCTTGTTGGTTGTCTTCTGTTTATTTGGAAACAAATTGTCTTTTGGATAATTGAATTGTATGTTTTTTGTCGGGTATGTGACGTAACTAATTACAAAAATAGCTAGTTACTTGAAAACTTTACAAGTAACTAGTTACTTTGTGCGAAAAGTAACTTGTAACTGTAACTAGTTTCTTTTGAAAAGTAACTGACACAGCCCTGGTTTTTGTTGCTACTTTCAGCTCACGCTTTATTCCGATGAGGAAACTTCAAACGACGAACTTGACTTGCATCCATATGCTGGCGTCCTTTCGAATTTGCCTGGAAACGCGACCATTTTACCCGGTGGTCAAGTGAAGCCGAACCAGTCCTCTCAGTTACTGTTAGAGTCCCAGGCCTCTTTGGTGGACATGGACGTCGGAAGTCAACATGATACGATTTCATCGCGAAGCATGATGAATATTGAAAATGGCGGAAACAACTGTAAGCAACACTTGCTGCAATCTTATTCTGATTTTGTTCTGGATCTTCGTTACTTTTGTCTTCAAATCTTCATTTAATTCGTTTCACTATATCTACGTGCAATACTATAATATAATAACGATGATTGATATACAGTAATTACCGGGCAGGTAAACAAATGCGTCACGTTATGCGGCGTTGCGCCACATTTTGGACACTCATTTGGTACGCTCGGGTCGATGCGATGCTGGTAAGGTCGCAGATTCTTGCAATAGCCGGAGTACAGTTGGGTGAATGTGGTACGGGTTGATCGAGGCAACTGTTCCTCCGATTCATTGATTTTGGGCGCATCGTCGTTTAGCAACTTGCTCGTCGAAAGAGATTGTTTTGTGCGTTCTACACAGTCTGAGTGGGCCTGCTTCAAGTAGAGTTGATCAAGAGACCATCGTCGAAACCCTGTTGTCGAGGCTCGAGAGCCTATTTCGATCCCCTGGCATCCGTCAGACATTAGACTATGTATGATTCATCAGTTTGTATTATCTAACATTGTGTTGTCTCCTTTTCATGTAGCATCAAACCATGCGACGTTCAATAATCCTGTGTTTAGTGGTGATACGGCCGCAGGATCGCTACAAGAAGGGCAAGACACGCCGTCTTCAGTTCGGAAATGTAAGGCAATTCGTATTAGACGAAATTCGATTTACAAATACAGCGTACGCCGCTCATAGACACCTTGTATATAATTATGCATAAGCCATTAATATATGTGCAAGCATTTAGGATATTTCAAGCTAGCGATACTCTGCATATTTAATTATGACATAATTATGCAAACTCCGCATATAAGGAAACGTTTGGGAAACTTTTTAGTGGAGTGAAATCGAATTAAGTGTTGAAGTAAACATATTGGTCACAATAATTGTTGCGCATTATCTTTTACTGATGATACAGTCTAACTTGTATTAATGGCCACCTCTAGACATAGAACAGTCATCTGTGTATAAATAAAGGCCACTCTTCTTAACCGTAAAATGACACTTTCCATAGATATCAGCATGGGCAGAAAGGCCACCTGTCTATAAAGGTCATTTTCCTCAGATCCCTAAGGTGACCGTTATAGACAGGTTTTACTGTACATATAGATTTCAAGATGGTCTGTTTACATTTGCTTCCGCGGCAGTAATCTACACTTTCGTTGCTGAGTTTATTTGTCTTTACAGCTAAACCCGTTTAATCGGTTTCCGCTCGATATAATATCTCAGACGATCTGATAAATCTTCAAGCGGCCAAAATTCAACGGTTTCATTATAATTGACTCCGCTTAATTGGGCTGCCATAGTAATCGAACAAGCCGCTTTATCGAACCAAAAACACCAATACGGAATCATTTTATGAAGCATTTTACCACATCACTTGGTCTACGGATAATTTGTCCAGCCGCTTACTTAGTCCAAATGAAAGTCTCCCGACGTGATCCCATTAATCGGAGTCGACTGTAGTAGAATGTGATGTCCGTTGTATGTGATATTCATTTTATCCGATAAAAGTAGCTATTACATACTCACGTGCGCATGTGTTTTGTATCCAGCGTGTTGTGTAATATCTGTTGTATTGATATTGTATGCAGACGTGCGCCAACGTCACTTCAGCTCGAGCTTCCTTGCTAAACACACGCTATGATCTACCGCTACTCTGGAATGTGTTCTTTGCGTTGCCTTACATTTACTTGCGTTTAACACAGTTGCAAGTTCCCATTTTTGTCCAAATTTGAACGGAATCGACTGTAATCTCCAATTTGAATCAAACGACATGAAATATGTTTTTGTTTTTCCGTTGTTTGCAGTTGCTATTTCTCATCCCAATCCTATGACTGATGAGTCGGCGATCTCAGACGTCCGCAGCTCCGTTCAGACTATCAAACCGAATCTCGCCGCTTCTTCACCACCGCAGAACTTACCCGTTGGTCTCCAAGGCTTGTTCGTGCCGCCAACGCCACCTGTCAATCATCAACAGGGAGCCCAGGTTGAAGAACCCGTACAACAACAACAACAACCGCAGCTAATGAAAGAACCTGGTACGTAGTGCTGTAGATGTCAAAGGTCTCTGATTTGTTTTCATTTTGTGTGTTATTTTCATAACGTTCGATACAGAAACGTGACGTATATAAAAAGTTCAGCATATAATCGGACGAATGACATTTACAACGCATCTGAGGTACAGTAACCTGTACTAGCGGCTACCTCTACAGAGCAGCCACCTGTAAATAAAGGCCACTCTTCATAACCCCAAAATGACGCTTTCTTTAGAAAGCAACCTGAACGGAAAGGCCACGTAAGGAATGTAAAGGTCATTTTCTCAGGTCCCAGAGATGACCCTTATAGACAGGTTTCACTGTAATTATATATAGATCTCACGATAGACTGGTAACTAGTGTCCAAACTACATATTACTACATCATGGGTATGAGTGGTAGTTTTCGCTTCCTTGGAAGATGGGTTGAACGGCATTTGGACCCGGTTTCCCATGCCGCAGTTTCACTTGCTACGCAGCTGATGCTCTGTCCGTAAGCGCCTTTAGTTGGAGCCGTTTAGTATATATATGCAGTCAAGTGTTTTATCGACATCACTTGCTTTCTCGTGTCGGATTGGAACTAACAGCAGATGTTCTCATCGCTTTAACATATCTGCACACAACATAATTACTGGGACAAACGGCAATGAGCAACGAACTACGAACGATTTGCAGGGGCTATAAAATATGACTGAGCAACTTGGTCATGAGCTAAACTTGCTCAAAGCCAAATATATTACTCCCGGGGATAACTGCCATGTGCGGGCTATACGGGGAAATGCCACTTATTGAGATTCTGATAATATTTAGGGTATCCAAAGCAATATTTTGAGAAATGTTCTAAGCAATTTAATATCAAAACACTTGTTATACATGATACTCATTACTGTTATAATATTCTTAGGTCCGCCGCGGCGATTCAAGATCGAGCCTCTTTCGTCATCATCGTCGAACGAGGACACGCCGCTGCTGAAACCGAACAGCCCGGATGTTGTCAACCCGAGTGCCGACGACGGATTGGCGCTCGCTAATGTCGGCGTTGCCTCGTACATGCGCCGAGAATCTATGTCGGGAAAACAACGACGGATTTCATCTTCTTCTTTACGTAGTAATACCAGTGATGGACAAGGCAGTGAAACTACGAACAGCAGGCATTCTCCTTCGGCTGATGAAGCACCACCGAATCGCCGTGCTCGGTTTACGATCGGACCAACGAATCAAACGGACGAAAATCAACCGAAACGTTTTCGTATGCAACGTTCTATCAGCGAATCACACGAAATATCTGATCGCTACCATACGTCATTGGAAACTGTAGACAATTCATCAACGGCCGATTTAATCGAAAGAGCGCCTTCAGATTCCAAAAGGGTCTCAGAACGAAGTGCCGCTTTGCGACGCGGACGCCGAAGGATTGGATCTGACCCTGAAGTGGCGTTGCTAGGGGCCACCAGGAAGAATCCCGGAGCTAAATATGAAAAAGGGAATAATAGCTATGCTTAGATGTCGTTCTCCAGCGCAAGCGAGATCACTGCATGTTATATGATATGGCTTTTTGCCTGATGACTTCGGAGCTTGTAAATATAGATTCGTATATATAGAAATAGATCATGCGTTTTGCATTGAAATATATTGGTAATGAAACCAATCTTGATAATGACATACAGTACTTTATAATCAAGTAAGCTTGATTCCAGTTCAAGTCACATTATTGCCAACGTCATATCAACCTATTGGAATAATTATTAGCTATGCACCCCCTGTTCAGTAGCAATACTTGTTTTACTATTAGCACGCACCCCCGGCAGAGTAATTATAGTTCTGCTAGATGTAATCACAGGGATTTCTCAATTTACGGTTGAATTTTTAACCGCTGTATTAAACACACATGTTTACGGAGAGACATTTCTGTTTGCTTCAAGCTTAAATTTATAGTAATTCTGGTTTTCTCCACGGTCAGTAAATTATTATTGTTCCGCACTAAGAGAAGAGATAAGTGCAGATGTGCATTTTTATCAAACTATTGAGAGTCACTGAAAATCTCCTTCACCGGAAAGAGGCATTGACAATGAAGCGGAAGAGTGTGCAAAGGAGGCTATGCTACACGCCCATCAAAAGTGTTGATTTTATACTAAGGTCATGACATTATGTTTGCGCAAATCCAGAGCTCTAGTAGAAGGTAGATCTTCCGGCCTGTCCTGACAGCATCATTATCATCGTTTATTCACGTAATCAAATAAGTTTACAAAATCTTTTTTACATGGAAGATGTCCAACGTGGAAACGCTGCCTCGGTCCGGGGAACTCTCCCATCTAGCAAACTGTTGTATGAAGTTTTTAATTTGTAAATAGTTCGTAAATAGGTTGTTATTTTAGAGGCATATATTTTAATTTAGGATATTATTGTATTTTCTTGTTAGATTAAGTTTTATCTATTTATTTCTGATCTTGTATTGCTTGAAACTCTCGAATAAAGACATTGATTATACAAATCTCATTAAAAAAAGATAAAACTCATTGCCTCCTGGCTGTTTCGAGTGTTGCGAGGCATGCTGAGCCTGGTTGGAGCGTGAATTCTTGTATGTCAAGCGTGACTAGCAGCTGGCTGGCGATAGCAAGAATGATCTGATACTGCTCCTGTTACAGCTATCCACTACCTGTTTGATTAAGAGGCTAGCCTCGATTCCTAATGCGTGGGCAGCGCGCACTATGGATTGATTTTAACCTCACCTAAATTTCATTTAGCAACATTAAAAAGATGATGAAAATACAGTAATTTACAAGCATACTGTAGGTCTAACTGTATATATTTTTATTCTTGCATAATTATATTTCCTCTTTTTTTCACTTTTTTCTTTTGTAAATATAGTCCTAATCGTACTTTAAAGACTGTAGTTTTCACATACGGTTGATCAAACAGGTCTTCAATACCTTGCTAAACCTGAACCTGCTAGCGATCGTGTTCCGGCTGTTCCACAAATGGGCACCAGCAACCTGGAAATAGGGATGAGCCGATAGAGATTTTTGCCAGAGCCTAACTTTGTTTAGAAACTACCCGGCGAGTCAAAACTCAACCGTTCTCGCTATAGGAACGTTCGCTGAGGTCGTACTCTACACGTAAATGGCTTGATGACGCCGATGAATTCTGCATACACTTTCGTTTTCCAAAATGAATTATATAGAATTCGATATCGGCTATCAGCCGATAGGCTATTACTATATCGGGCCGATAACCGATATATATCGGCCGATACAAATACCGATATGATTATCGGCTCATCCCTACCTGGAAACATTGGCGACGGCTTGACATGATGAACGTTATTGTCTGTGGAGAAGCGTGTTCAGTTAGAGAATCATCGACTTGTCCAATTGATATCGGATCAACTGACAATTTTTTTAAATTTCCGAACTAGACACTAATGTATCAGGCGAACCACGAGCAAAAGCCTTCTTAATGCAACGCATAAGCGTTGCTATCCAACGTGGAAATGCTGCCTCGGTCCGGGGAACTCTCCCATCTAGCAAACTGTTGTATGAAGTTTTTAATTTGTAAATAGTTAGTGAATAGGTTGTTATTTTAGAGGTATTTATTTAATTTAGGATATTATTGTATTTTCTTATTATTTTAAGTTTTATCTATTTATTTCTGATCTTGTACTGTTTTAAACTCTCGAATAAATATAATATGATATTAAATTATAATTATTCATTAAAAAAAATGTATCAGGAGGTTTCAGAACACGCATCTGTATCTAGCAACTTGTGTTCTTGCATTCACTGCATGTTTTTAGCGAGATTTCAAAGTGAAATTTCCAAAATTAACAGATCTTGACATTAGTATCGTACTAGGAGATTGCATGTTCATATAAAGGTGTACTGTACACCTGTAAAGTGTTAACCTATTGTACAGTCGCCCGGTGGCTTTAGCAAATTTGAATGATTTAATGTTATTCCTCAAAATCCTGTTTCTTTACGACGATTTGTTATCATGACAAGCCCATTTATATCTCAAACCTTCACGTTTTCCACGAGTCCTGTCTTACGCGACCACCAAGCATACCAAATGTGGTCTCTTAACTCAGGTAATTTGCATTTATTGAAGGCTTGAGGGCTTATGTTTTACGAAATTGTCCTTCCGGCAAATCAGCCTCATTGCTAGTTATTATCTAATTGTCCTTTAAAGCGCATAGAACAGAGACTTGCAAGATATTTGTTGTTATGCCAAAGGAGGGCATTAATACGAATGGGAGGTTGATCTAATATGCTACAGCTCGTTATCAATACAGCTTAACTATTAGGAATACATGCATAGCTTAATTACCAGGCCTAATCTACAGCATCATACTAGGGTATGTCGTAGTACTATTGTATTGTATTATTTGGAATGCATCTTAATCAAATCTTATAACAGATACATACCAACTTTTAGTTCCGAGGGAACTAGGAGAAAACGGAGTTTCCACCGTACAACTCCTAAGACAATAATAGGGATAATATTCAAATCGGAATGACAAACGAGGATGTCCACTCGCGTCGCGTTAAACTACAGATTGCTATAACGGAAATGTTCAATTTGGTCCTGTAGCCTGTTCGAAGAGGTAGCTCTTTGCCGTTCTGGAATGTAAGGCTCATCCGGAATGGATTCAAGGAACTGGTCCAGTCTCATCTTGAATTCTTCAAAACTGCGAAGTAGTGTCGACCTCAGGCTAGGCGGACACTACCACACGTCATAAGGAGGTTTCATGAAAATGAGGCATATTTATAAAACTGAGACCTTGAAACTTATTTGTGATATCATACAAGGTGTAAACAGTTATGGCGTCACAGTTTCATCTTAAAACAATGAAATGAACGAAATCGATTCACTGAGAAGATTTCTTGCCGTACTCGAAACGGAGCAAATAAATTACAGCATAAACACATTTTTATACATAATTATTATACTGTAGATGGGTGAAAAGTCAATTTACAATAATTAATTACAGTTATGTTTGAAAAATTTGCAATATTTTGTCTGCAGCTGATAAATAAATTTACGTGGTATATCATAAGCCGAGTTTGGTTGTTTTCGAAGCAAATAAAAAGTGTTAGAATCTTCTGTAGAGCTGAAGCTTGTCACGTTATGTTTGGAGGTAGTAAATGGTTGAACTAATGCAAACAGGATCTCGTGAAGAAAAAACGATATTATGTAGAAGGCTTATTGCTCGCACGTCGTTTGCAGTTCGATAAATGGCATACAGTAAAATGGGTGCTTCTTCTGAGCTTTTCTGCGTCACCGAGCACAAACCGCACACGGTAATTTCCTTTTGGATAAATATGGCGGGCAGGGTAATGTCGACAGTGGGCAAGGTGGTGTTAGACATGGACAAGAGGCTGTAACAAAAGAAAGACGACTTGCCCATTGTGCGTCGCTACTTGTGTATCCTTCTGGGTTTTCATCAACACAAACGAACTCGCTTCTTTCCGCTCCTTGTTTTGATGACATCAAGAATCCGCTATATTGTATCTTCCATGTCGCTGGGCATTCGGACGTCGCTGGAAACATCAACATGGCATTGTTGCCGTTTGATTGACACAGGGAGCACATAGCTGCAATGTAATTCTTTGAGCGGAGCCTCTTTCCATTGATGACCAAAGGCGTACCGAGGTCGTAAACTACAGAGTTTACTCTTGCTACTTTGGTACTGGTTCTGATGAACTCTGTAGCGTTTTCGTAGCTGACGTTTGCAGGAAGACAAATATAATTGGACCCACCGCCGCCATCTTGACGAGGAGAAGATGCCATTGATCCTTGTAGGATGCAAAATAAAGAAGAAACACTTTAATTTCTGCTTTTCACACTTATCGAGCATAAAATGTTGTGGAGCAATCTGTTCCGTAGCTACCACTATCAATTCACCTGATAAACGAAGCGAACGTGAATAGTTAAGCATTTCTCTCGCCATAGGAAGGGCTTTTTAGCATGCGAAGCGTATTTTATAAGAATGCAATTACATTTTTTTTCGGTTTTGCTTTTCGATGTTTTAGGGAAAGCTGCCTATAATCTGATCGTCTGTTTAGATCCTTATCTAGCAAAGCTGAAACTAGCAAGGTGAATCGCAAACACGGGGTATCCAGGACTTCTCAGATGGGGGGATATAACTTCCTTTAAGTTAGCTTGATAGTTCATATTCGAGTTTAAGCTAGCTTTCGACACAGAATTTGTTTTTTGGGGGAATGGGCGCTAAGCTTTCCCTGAGAGGGGACGTATCTCTATCCGTCCTGGGGAACAGTACCTGGAATCAAATCTAGATACACAACCATGATGTCATTACCTGTGTACAGTAACGAGTTATTGGATGGACATGTCTTTTTTCCCCATCGCAAGAAAGTCGTCCCTCCTTCATCATTTGAAGAACTGCAAGAACACGCTGCGTCGAAGCCTAAATGATACAAGATAGTTGCCACTATTAAGAAAGAGTTATCTAAAGCATGAATTAGCATAATCATCTTAATTAACATGATCTACATCCAATTATGTAAAGGTCATATCTTCATACTGGAGATGGCAAGACAACGCCCAGCTACTTGCGTTGGAAAATCAATAGACTTCAATGAAACTTCGAGACGTTGGAAACGTCGAAAGCGTAAACGGCACATTTGCCAAAGTTGAATGATCGTTAGTATTAGTGTTTTAATTCATATTTGTATTTAAATAAAGTAATTTTGAGAATATTAAAAAGACTTCAAATAAGTCCACTGATATGTGGCTCTTTCGTTGTCTACAGTATATCAGGGCTAAACATCATTCCGGGGTTATGGGGGAGGGAGCTGCTTCCTGTACAGTATGTTCGATTGCACTGAGGATATATACAGTATACTGTATATAGTCACGCGCACTGCGGTCTGGGGCCTAGTGACCTCGTTTCTGTGTAAGTATAAAATTTAATTACATAGTTGATGATAATGATAATGATAATGAGATTGATAATGATAATGATTTATTACTTCTGTAGCGCATTTTACATTAACAGATCAAACGCGTTTTACAATGGTTAAAATGACAAGTAAAGAGCAAGCGCCGAACCCTAATATACAGTACAATGAGCTAATTACAACCGTAAGGCAAGAAAAGTTCAAAATAATATAAGCTAAAATGTTGATTAAAAATTCAGAGGGTCTTGTATTATCCATGTGGCTTTTTATCCTTTTTCTGATATTAGGAAGCTTATCTGTATAAATTTTAGGAATCCTAGATGTTCTTGAGAGTCTATTAGCTGTTTCTTTGCAGGTCACAATGAGAAAAGAAATACTATGAACATTATTGGTAGAGGTTTTGATACATTTAGATTTTTATGAGTATCATTTACAGTATTCACAGATATAGTTGGATATTATTTTCACAATTCTGAGAAATTGTTAGGTATTTGTTTAATGTATCAGATGGATTGACGCCATTGATAAGAAATTTTCTTGGTGACTGTTGAAAGTTTCTCGCATGCATTTCTGTTGTGGCACCAGAACAATTCAGGACAATCGTGCTACCTGATTCTCCACGCTCTCCTCTTTCTCCAGTTAATCCTTGCAATCCCCGATCTCCTTTCAGTGCAATTTTCTAAATATGGAACAACAAACAAACAAAAATGAAAATTGAAATTCAGTTCTTCAAAGCATGTTCTTTTTAATAGCTTAGTATTAATTAAATTTATTAGATCTTGGTTCACAAATTTTGCCACCGAGTTAAACTTCATTGGTTTTCTGCTATGTCTGTTTTATTTTGCATACTTTGAAATTATCGAATAAAATGGTTTCCCTTGAAACAAACCAATATTCAACGGCATATGAAATCCCTAAACTGGCTCTTCCTCGATTGAAAAGATAAACTGCAATTAGCTGGAAAGTAATGTAAAAATCTGGATTCCAGAATTACTTCCAAAAGACAAAATCATAAAATGACAGCGTGACACCCTACACGTGGGGTATAACTGATTACTTTACTCATTTTTTAGTACTGACATTGAGGGATTCAATTGAAAATCAAGATCAAGTTTCAGATCGAGGATATGACGTAACTCCATGACGATGTTATGGTAGCAGCAATTCCATTAAAAATTATTTGTTTTGAGCTGAATTCGTCGAAATTTAGAGGCAGCATCCTATTGTATAAGAATTAACGATGCACTCCATTGGAGATACGGATTTACTCTTCGCTGCTTATGAAGACAGTACTTTTACATCTTCAAAAACTTAAAGATTCTTAAAAGTTCAATTTGTGCTTTAGCTACAATTTCACTCATCGATAACTAGGCAATTCTATTTGTTTTATTGAAAATTATATTTACTCCTTGCTGCCTGATCTTGCACTAATTTATCAGATTATTAGCAGCAGATGTTTTATTCTCAAAACATAACAGCTCTGATGAAGCACATATCTTTGCATTTTTCTTTGACACCATAGAACAGTAGACTGTTTATGTCAAACTCACCGACGTCGCTGGCCCCGGTGCTCCCCGTGGTCCTGGGGGTCCAGGGGGTCCTGATATCACTTTGTCACAATCGCAGAAACCTTGAACAAAAAGATTCAAGACTTGACGAGCAAGATGTTGCTCAGGGGGAGTATGACAGTCTAAACTTGTTATAAAACATATTTCAGTGAAGAATTTAACTGTCGGTTTTTCAATAACTGCTGGCTTTACATAATCTGGTTTTAATTTTAAAAGCACTCATCAATTCCTTACATAAATCCGCATTCCTCATATAGTGAAACCTGTCTATAACGGTCTCCTCTGGGACCTGAGAAAAGTGACCTTTATAGACAGGTGGACTTTCTGTCCAGGTTGATTTCTGTAGTAGGTATCATTTTGGAGTTAGGAAGAGTAGCCTTTATGCACAGGTGGTTGCTCTACAGAGATGGCCTCTAATAGAGGTTTGACTGTATCGACCTTGAAAAATCGTTTAAATTATTCGTACTGTATTTAATGGGATGAGAGCTGAACGGCTTGCAATTTAAGCAAGCTGACATACAATTATCCGTTTTGCATACCGTGCGAACGATAAAATGTTTAAAACAATAGAGGATGGACTGCAAATAATAAATTGATTTTATCAAGCCGTGTATTCCATGTGTTTGGATAGCTTATAGACCAATGCCAATTTTATTTTGGCTCCAAAAAATTTTCAGCTCTAAACTTGCTTTGTTTCATTAGAGTAAAAAATTAATCACAATTTCCAGAGTTTGAAAGATGCAGCAATAATAGAGAGAGACGGCATGAATATGTTTCAAGATGGTAAAATGTAGGGTGTAATTATAAATACAGCATCCAACAAACTTCCCTTGGAAAAAACAGCAAATCTTCCTGCTTTTGATATTTTTGAATACTGGAATTCCAACAATAGCGTAAGACACTTAACTCAACAACTTCAACTTGTGAGACTGCACCACAACCATCTTGTTACATGGATCTGATTTGCTATTAATCACTTTGCTATACTGTATATACAAACATGTAAACGAGATTCACATGAAAGTGAGGCAGAAAACGAATTAACAGTTACATATAAAACAGCAAAACTCGCTGATTGCGATATTTTTGAAAATTAGAATTCCAATAAAAGCTTAACGATTTGGATCCAACTCTATGAGTGCTTTGTAATTCTTTGAAGTTTGCTGTGACTTTGAAGTCTGTTCTGTATAGTTAATCTTGTTTCCCGCTACCGCTACTAAAGCCATTATTTCAGTTTAAATTATTGATACATAACTCCTGGGATCACACCGAGCTAATTCATTGCCATTCTTGGTCGTGGAATTAAAATTGAAAATACCTGGTAACATTAATAACGCAATATTATTTTTTACTACAACAAGCCCGGATAGTTGTGTGAACTTCAAGCAAAAATATTTTTTATAGACTTACTCTTAAAATTCGTAGTTTCTATTGTGGATACCGCACTGTTATTAAACCAATAAACAAACGAGTGTTAATTAATAGTACAATAAAATCAAATCGAAATGTTATCCTCAAACTCCGATTGATCCAACGAACGAAGCTATTTCAGCGTCTTCCATATTCACCGTCAGGGTAAGGGTTAAAATTACTACTACTAAAAGAACATGTATTTTTGAAGGTTTAAACTTCTGATTTTTTTCAGCTCTCTGGCTTGTGTACAAATATATTGTGATATTAATGCATGCATTATTCATAGGATGATATGTCTGTGAACGCGACGCATTAAGAAAAGCCTTGCAATTAATCCTGGCGGCGTTAAGATGAGATTTGTTCCAAAGACAAGCTGGAATTCCTGAAGCTCAAAGCACGGCTCCAGCGGCTTCTCTGATGGGCAAACTCGTGACTCATAATGGTCAGTTTCTCATTAAAAATCTATGCAACGTGTAAACGAGGTATGAATTAATTGCTTTCTTCGAAGAATGGCGATGGTTCATTCTATAATCAGTTTTGTATGTATTTTTCTTAACGTGTAGTAAATTTCCGGAGATTCTAAATAAATAAGTAGACATTACTGATTTCTGAGTTTTAAGCTATATTGTATTTTACAAAGTAGAAGTAATTCTGTACTGTATATTGTTTTAAAAATAAAATATATATTTCTGTATTTTGTATAGGCCTGGCCAAAATCAAACGGCGTACTTATTGTCGAACTAAATTCTTTTCTTGTAGCATCAAAAACTTAGGTGTGGTTCAAACCTAAATTCCAATGTCGATTTGAAAGCCCTAGAAAGCATGTCGGCATCTATATATATACTAGCTGGTCCGCGCTGGTAACGCAGAAGCGTCCAGCGTCGTTTGCTTCGCATTTGAGCGGAGGTTAATTAGCCCATTAAAAATCACAGTTTTTCATTTTAGCCCATAAAGCAGTATCTTCTACCTGAACATAGTAAAATCAACTTTAGGAACATTAGAAATAGCTGATTCGGCCTGCTACACCGATCCAGACAGCGTCGAATGCTGCGCATTGTTTCTCAACTCAGATATTTTCTTTAATCATAGATGGCAAAGGTAAAGTCGTTGACATATTGGAAAATACTATATTTAAATGCAATGGACTCACAATTTGTAAATTAAGACAAAAAATAAAATAATGTTATGTTGTTTTGTTACCTGATTTGCCTTGATATCCTCTGGGTCCTTTTGGTCCAAGGGGTCCAATTGGTCCACGTGCCCCAGTTTTCTGAACCCCAACTTCCCCTATATAATAGAAGCACACTAATAATTCGGAGCATCGATAGAATTCATCTAATTTCAATGGTTAATAATAATTCATAGACTGAAAGGTCTCACGGCGAAGCAGATTTAGTAAACAGGTTATTTATGATGAATCTGAATACAGATCGGAAGAATTTTGTTCAAAATATTAACAAAATCTTATACATGAGATAATAGCTAATTAATAAATTATATATTATCTTCAAATTAGTTCTTTACTCCGTTCTTTATCAGGCTCCCTA
>OFHS01001177.1:0-30429 GCA_900245855.1 Calvadosia cruxmelitensis
AAGCTCTGTTAGGGCCCAAACGTCGAGAACAAGAGGACACGAAATGCGCTTTCATGTAGACACTGCTAAAGGAAATCTGAGGCATCATTATTTTTTTAATCGTGTCATTCGTCTCTGGAATTCCCTACCAGAAGAAATAACAACTGTGAAGAGTCATGTGCAATTTAGAAACAAACTCACTTCATTAAACTTGTAACTTGAATTTATCAGACCTAATATCAACTAATTCTGTAAACCGATTAGTATAAGTGCGCTAAATGCGCCTTCTATTCGTGTATTATTTGGAAAACTTTTTTTACATATTTCAAATACATATATATATATATATAATTTTTCTCAGCTCTCAACTGACTTAGCAAACTTTTCTAATTTTGCTCAGCTCTCAATTGACTTAAATTGTGAAGATGGGATTTTTCATTTTTCTACAATTTAATATGCGAAATGTTTTACAGGAATATCAGAGAGATAGAGATAGAGAGATTAGGATTCAGAAAACACAGGCAAAACCAACATCACAGATAAATTCGTTCAATGTTTCCTTTAATTCAAATGTGATAATCTGAGGAGAATTTTGGAGCACATCTTCCAAGAAAAGTTATTTGGGAGGACATACTGAAACTTCTGAATGTAAATAAATAAGAATGTTGAAATAAATCCTAATTTGCGTAGTGTAAAATAAATTCCACTTGGAAGGATTTGAGTTTTATGATTGTTTTTGTAAATAGGTTGTAAGTTTTGTAGATTAACGATTCAATTATTTTAGAAAATGTATGTACTGTAGAATATCTTACTTGTTACACTACCTTTGAGGTTTTGAAAACAGAAATTGACTCATTGTTAAATTTCACTAATTATAACTAACAAACTTGACCTAAAAATGACATTCGTTATGAGATGATGATGACGTTAGATCATTGTTCGCGACAATCAGGGTTTAAGGTTTAATAGTGTTGTTGGTCATGTGGTTTGTTTTGTAGCTAATAAGTTACCGCATATTAGGTTAACTTTTCTTTTGATTTCTATTGGTGTAAATTGTAGCAGCAATATATTCTCTGTAAATTGATCGTTCCGTACTGTTCCTGTGCCTTTGGTATGGAACTCCTTTGAACTTGGAGTCAGGTCAGACAGTTTCTGGTAAAGATATCGAGGTAAGACTTCACAACACTCGAATCTTTTCGATCCGTTTGTTAATATGTTTATTTGATACTTGATAGTTTGTACAATGTACATAATGATTGTTTGATTGTAGATAAATCGAGCAAATGGAGATTGGTTTGATCTTCTGAGTTTTGTTGAGCTCGCGTCGATCCGTGTCACAAACTAGAAACGTCTATAATGTAACATTGGTTACAATCATCTTGACTTTGAATTGTAATCGTCTTGATGTCATCCTTTGATGATGTCATCTGTGAGTACAAACTTACAGAGGGCACTGCCTTGGGCATTTAAATGAGATACAGCAACCACTGAGGAATTGAAAATACATTACAGTGAAACTTGTCTATAACGGTCACCTTTGGGACCTGAGGAAAATGACCTTTATAGACAGGTCGCCTTTCTGTTCAGGTTAGTTTCTATAGAAAGTATCATTTTGGGGCTATGAAGAGTGGCCTTTATACACAGGTGGCTGTTATATAGAGGTGGCGGCTAATACAGGTTTGAATGTACTGACTAACCTGTCCTGAGTCAAACTTTTCCTACCAGTTGGAACTGTTTAGGACTTTGGAGCAAGACTCGTACAGAATATTGATTGATGGAAGTTGAAGATATTCTGTGAAAGCCAACAGTAACTCTAGTGACTCACAATAGCCAACTTCTCTCCTTCAATTAGTGGAAGACGAAGATGGAGGCTTTCGCATTCCATATAACATGTAATTGACAGATATGTTGCTCACACAGACGGACTGACCACGGGTCAGCTACTACAAGTATCAACATTTTTTCCGCTTTGACTCAAGACCCAGCTCCCTTTTTCAATAGTGTACAAGGGCATACAAATTTGCTTCTCGCACATGATGCTAGAATTCACAAACTTTAATTAAAAATCATTAATAAAATCAGATATTCTGAAAACATTCCATAGAGGAATCATGTGTACTATAGACGACGAATCAATCCCTTCTGATTGGTTAAAATGTTAGCGCATGCGCAGTACTTATAGTTCTTACCTGTATCTCTCTCTCTTAACGCCAAAACGCTCCACAAGGGAACGAGACGTGATCACCAAATACAAATACAGATCATAATAAATGCCTAACGCCTAAGAAATTAAAGTTACTGTTTTGCGCCATGTGTCACTGTGCTGGGGCATGGCCATTGCCTCTCGCTTTGTGAGACCCATCCGGAGGAGATCGACACTAAGCTGATCGTGGTAGGTGATTCGAGGTTGTTGTTTTTGTTGTTGTAGCCCTCGGGTCTGGTTGACCAGACCTTCGGGAGGGTGGAGCTGGAGAGTGCAGGCACTCCTCCAGCTCCATGGTACCGTTTGCGCGAGGACCCAGTTTCCAGGAGTCCATTTCGCCATAACCCAGTAAAACAGGGCTTCGGCCTCCCCAGCTCCACGACGAGGACGCGGTACCTCCAGAGCCAGGTGATTCGAGGTGATTCCAGGTGATTCGAGGTCAACTGCGTCGGCGGGGTTCAGACGGGTAATGGCGGAGTAGGAGCGCCAGCGGGATGGTCTGTCTCCGCATAGCGTTTCGGTAGAGTGCCATCCTGGATCGCCTCAGGAGATCTGTTGCTGGCGGAAGCCTAGTTCGACTGTACAGATCATCGACCGATATAATAGCAGGGTAGCGCACTCCGATGGCCCTGCGCAATAGCGCGCGATGACTAGCATCAATTCTGCTTCCCAGCGTACTGGTGATTGTCCACGATTCCCCGCTGTACAGCAGCACCGACTCAACACAGCTCTTACTTGTATATCTTGTGAAAACCCAGATAACTTGATTGTCGCGAACAACTTGACAACGAGAAGAAATATGATATGAATGCTTTACAAGTTTATCTTTGATTTATTTATTTGTTTATTAATCTCTCTTTGATCATTATTTGTCTGATTTATGTCTAGTTTAAACAGATTCATGTTCATATTCACTTACATTTACATCGTCATCTACCTAATGTTTTTGGGGGGTTCGCGGGACACTTTCCACTCGAAGAACACGCAGCCACATCCAGAACAAGACCGGGTTGACATCCCGCAGGACTGCAACATACATTCATCTACATCGAAGTGAGGGTATAAGCGAAACAGAGACTTCAAATGATGGCTACTCTTTAGATAACAGGTACTGGGTGTGGTCTTTGGTTCTCAATGATCTCCTTCATCCTTAGGCCTAAGTATTATGCAGCGTACTGGTTATGAGCTGCCATGGTCTTCGACCAGCAACTGAGCTGCCGGCACGCCTAACTCTACATGAAATATGGGCATAGCGCTGCATCTTAAGCGCGCGCCAATACCCTTGGCTCAGTACAATATTCCAATCTCCCTGGCTCAATAGAAACTTCAAAATTAATCTTCAATGTAAGATTGTAACATAATAAATTGTGCCCACGTTTGATGTTCTGCATAACAAAATCGAAATGCGTGACAATTTGTTTCGATTTGACATTAGAAATCTTCCAAATCAAGAAACTTTTCTTGTCAGTATAACAAGAAAATATTAACAAGAAAACTACCAAATATCAAACACCAACGACCATATGTACTCCTTAGAGTTCTGCCATTTCTCCCTGTCGTGGGACCAGCAACTTTTCTCTCAAGCATATCTATATAGTACATATAATTATATATATGGAATGCGAAAGCCTCAATCTTCATCTCCTACAATTATCTCTGACAGGGTTGATCTTTGACCAGTTGGAGCTACCAACATCTCAATAAATTTATAAGGGTTTCTTGGATCATGTTGCGAAGGTCTCGTTGTTTCTACTCTTATAAATATAGAATACATCACGATGATAAACAACAACATCCTAGCGCGATAAACAATGCGCAGCTGCAGAACTTTGCTATGGAAACAAAATAATAACAAAATAATCCACTCCGGAAATCAATTTGTTAAATATGTTTCATGATTTTGAAATATTTGTGCTTGGTCGTACAAGTAAAGTAATTTATTTATAATTGTTATATACAATATTTTATAATATCATGTTATTGTGAAAATGAGTTAGGATATCTACTGTATAGATATGTTATTTTTACATGTGTGACTTGTTGATTTGTGTGGTTATTGAACGCGGTTTGATTGCGCGTTGCAGAGTGTGTCCATGTGGCGTTACTATCTCTTGATTGGATCGCATCTTCACTTCCCGTGGTGCACCTGTCGCACGCGTATCTTTCTCCTTGTCCCGCGGTAAGCTGACAGAGTCAATTAGGCGATTTGTTCTGTGGTGATTTAAAGACGTCAAGACCATTCGTCGTTGACTGATTGGCGGTCATTAGCTCTCAAAGTCTTCAAACGGGTTGTACTCTCACCACGACACTGTTACAAATTGATGCAATCGAATGAAGCCACAGTGCCGCCAAATGGCCCAGAAATCGTGAAATGGGTACCCTTAATCGCCTCCACAATACGGCCACAAGTAGATTTCAAGTGAAAACAACTCGTTTGGTGTGTTGTCCTGATAAATCAAATCGTGCTTCCGAGAGGTAGTGGTGTAGTGACGTTCTACAATGACCCCAGCTGCCGACGCACAGTGCTTTAATCTCAATCAATCTGTCACGCATTGCGAGGAGACGAACCCTCCTCATCTTGGTAGTCATGCCGCTGCATTTTCACTTTGACATCTACTGTACCCCCGTCTCTACCTGTTTCATGCATATCTTGCGATTCTAAGCGACGGGTCTTTTCGGGAGGACTGTATGAATCTCGATCACGGTTGAGTGCGACGGGTATATCGTAGGCCATGGCAAGTTTCGATAGGTGCTCATCACTGACGGGACGTTTCTCTCTCTTGACGTCATAAATATCGGAATAATCGAGCGCCCTTTTCGGTCGGCTTTCGATGGTGATAGGGTTAGGCTTGATGCATGTCACAACCTCCCCCGGATATTGATCAAGGATCTTCTCAATGGCCGTGGCCGAATCCCCGTGACAATGCTCCAACACGGCTTGCAGTAATTGTAATGGTTGCTTTGGAAACAGCCGTGCCAGCGTATGCAACGGAGGCCTTCTCTCTGATTTGTTCTTGTTGGCATCCGTGTACTGCTCGTAATACCTAGGTACAAGCTGAGAGTAGCGTTCAGGCGGTACTGTGTTACACCATTGGTTCAGCGTGCAGTATTTGTCATGGCAACAGGACCTCTTAGCTGACAGGGATCCCAGAGTGTAGGAATGCATTGCAGGGTAGCGATGCCGATTGATGTAAGCTTCGCTGGCCACGTGTGCTTGATATCCTGGAAAAAGCGATTAGGAAGCTATTAAATAATGGTGTCGACGGCACGGGCCGTAAATTGATCCTTATTAACGAGCATTCTTTGATTTCTATCGCCAAGCCAATCTCCGTGTCAGCATTGTCGAGACTCATAACTAATCTCGAACAAGGTGGCAATGCTGTTTCGGAGCGTCGTATAAAGCCGCTAATTTAATCAAATAGCCAAGAACCCTTTGCGACGAGTAAAATATTTCACTTTACAGGCAATCCCCTAATAATAGAATTTCACAAAACGTCTATTCCAATGTCACTCTGAATATTCGTTTCCACTTCAATTGTTTTATAAATTCTAGAGCTTTACGTCAACTAATTGATTTCCAATTCCTCTCACTGGATCAAATCATAAACTACTTCCATATAATTTAATTATAGCTTCTTAAAATAATCCGAGAATGTACCTCTCATTTGGTGTCCGGTTGGTTGGAAGGCAGATTCAAGTTGGCGAGGTAGAACCCGGTTTTGCTGATATAGAAACTCCACGTTCGGAACAATAGGCCCGCGATAAAACATGGCAGCGGCTGTGAACGGAGAGAACATCGAGATTAATTTAATACTGTAACGCTTGACGTAATTACAGAATAAGATGCGAATTAAACACCAGTCTGTTGGCGGCAAACGGGGGAATAGTCGCTTAAAAGTTAAATCACATCAACATATGGCCATGCATGCTGAGTCGGTACTACAGTATCCTTTTTTTGCCTGACTATTTATTTATTTCTCAAAATAAAAATTTAAATTAAATACACTTATTCTGACAATTATTCGACTTGGGCAAATGTGCCGCGGACGCTCTCAACGGTTCCACGCTGGATTGCTAGGCTTGAGTCCTTAGTATCCTTTGTGTTTCGTTGCGTTATTACGCTATAAACGTGTTGTTTTCCGTAAATTTTCAGAGAGAATGTTTTCTTCTCTATTTATCCAAAGTGTCTGGTCACTGATAGCAGATGAATTTGATAAGCAGTTTGTCTCAACTATCATCACGCGGTTGGAATAAAAAGTTACAAACGTCAAACAGACATGACTGAAAACAGATCATAATTGTTTCCTTGTATCGTATATGTGTTCTCTCTATCATGTAAATGTCTAATGCTATTGACTTTAATCGTGTATCCTTCATTTCTTGTTACCTGCGGCATTTGGCTCTCGGCTTGTACCAGCCGGTCTTGCGACAACCGGCTCGTCTTTGTGTTGAGTTGATTTTCTGCTACCGTCGGCTTCGGATCTGGTGTCCACGCAAGGCGTACTGACCATGTCGTTATCTATGACGAACAAGAGGATATGTTGAGAACCGCTACGTTTTAATCGCACCGCTCAACCCTACCGATCGTTATCGCTTTGCCATCCGCCCTTGCCAATCCTCTAAGTACCCTGGGAAGCCAAGAATTTAGCGAGTTGTAGCCTTGAATTCGATAAGATGGCCAGGTTTGGTCGTTTACAAGCACGCAAAAAGGCTTAGTTCTCATTAGGCAGAATCGGATGATGTCATCGGCCTGGCACATCTGGATGCCTGCTTCTAGATACTGATAAATTACAGGAGTAACATTCCGCAATGTGTTTGCAATGCCTTTGGACAAGTCAACATTTTGATTTTTGGCACGCGAAGCCTTAATGCAACGGACAATCACAAAACCCGCCGATTGAACGAGTCTACATTCAATGCATCATCAGAGATCTATATTTAATAAATTCAAAGGAAGTTGAATGTGCTACAAACGCTGTCCAATGTAATGATCGTTATGATTTGTGAAATAGTAACGGAAACAGTTCAAGATCAGAAATCAGAAGACAAAGTAGATTACCGTAAAAATATACTCGATGATTTAAAATTTGCGATTTTTGACTCACCGGTTACAATCAAGAGATCCTTTCCATTGGTGTCGCCATGGTTGCTGGCTGGTGAACTGGGATTGGTTGGTGAGCTTCTTTTTGCATTGGCGGCGGGATAGGCGTCACCGCGTGGCAATGGAGCGACTCGCTGCTTCTGTTCTTGCATCTGCTGTCGACGCAGGGCTACCTGAGCTGCAAGCACTCGTTGCCTCTCGACGATCAGCAAACATTTGGAGCACATGCAATCACGCCAACGACAGAATCCTTTGTGACCTTTAAGCGTCGAATCAAAGCCATGATTGCGACAACGTGCGCATTTTGGTGATCGCTTTTTGCTGCCATCTTCGCTTGCTTCGGGTAACACATCCTCGTCAATTTCACTGTCACTCACAGGCTTACTCATGCTTGAAACCGATTTCCTTCTGAATTTAGATTCTGTTTTAATTACAACAGAGTATCGATGCGATGGCGTTGGTCGAAGATCCAATTAGACTCAGTTCTCACCGTGTGTTGTATCTTGACGATGACTTCAACGCGATAGTCTTTTACTGTCGAAGATGATACCGCAATGGGCCTTTAAATAAGTGACCAGACTCCCATCAACGGACTGCTAAAAGATCTCACCTAGCGCAGTCAATGGCCAACGCTATTGACTACACGACAATGGCGTATGATCGAGTAACCAATCAGAGTGTAGCTATCGCCATTTCAATCATGCAGCCATGATTCCAAGCGAGACACCTGTGTCGTGCAGAACCTTCTACTCAATACTGCTTGACTCGATATAATCTGGATAAATAGAAATTAGTCTCAAATCGTTCGGGCAGCTGAGCATTGAGATCATTGAGGTAGCGAGCAGGCTGACATCGTTGACACGTTCCGCAATCGATTCCCGTTAGGACACAGCCCCAAAAGGAAACAACTTCCCCTTGCAATAATTTCATAAACCACACTACAAGCGCTACTTCTAAATCTTGCTTCAATGGTGATAAATCCCGGCCATATTTAGTCAAATTTCCTCTTGCAGATAATGAAACAGCTATCAAATTTCAATGAACAAGGAAATCTTTTAGTTTTCAAACCATTTCCTTGTGTGACCCCAAATATTTGCTCTTCATGAAGTCTGAAAATTACGATCTACTTGTCTGGGCTATCCAAATCGTGAATGTTCAACGCGAATCAATAAAACGAACTTCTTAAAACTAGCACTACTTGATGACACGTTAATTTCCTCTACAATCGACTTCTTAATGAGAATTCTTACAAAAGTTTGAAAAACGCAGTTTGCCGTTTCGTTTAGAGAGGCAGGTGTATTTCCTTAGCAAAACGGAATGCTAGGGTAGGGAGTGCTTTGTTTTAGCCGTTCCAAACACGTCGGGACAAACACGGCAAGCTGTGGGAGCATCCCACGGAAGCAAAGATGCTTTCAATCGCCCCTCCATTAGACCAATCCTTTTACAGTCTTGTTTTGAATCAAAGTCACTTCAAGTATCTTGTTAATGTTTAATGACATCTAGCCAGCAAAGCCCTATAGAAGCGAAATGTTTGGAAACAGTCAAAATCGTGCAAGCTCCTAAGCCTGGTTTCGAACCATATCACAAAATCCTCCCAACTTTATATGCGATTTGTAGAAATAATTCATCAGGGCTCTTAATATGGATTTTTATCATTCGATGAAAAGGAATATGTAATGTCTGCAACACCAGAATGCGTAAAATCAACAAGATTATAATAGGTCGCCATATAGTTCCGAGCACTTGAGCAGGAGAAATTGTAGGAAGACACAGAGATTGGTACTCCAAAAGCACTTTTGCGTATAGCTGTGCATACCTAAAATATTGTCAAATCAAACACACTCTATGTTACCATGCTAAAATGTCTCAGATTAGGAGAAAGTTAATTAAGGGGTAATTTCAAGCGTTAATGGGATGGGAGTAATTTCATGCCAAAGGCGCTAAATGGAAGTTTCTTTCCTGAAACATTTTGCCACCGGCAAACCTCATGAATAAACGATTTCCCATGCTGTTTGCTGTCGTTTATAGGTCTGCAACAATTCGTATCTGGTTATGTTGCTAAGGCCGGGACACCTTTAGCTGCACAGCGAATCGTTTTGTTGTCGTAGCGACAACCTGCGTATCCTGACTGANACTAGGGGTCTGGGCCCTACATAAATGTAACTATGACAACAAGAATATAAACTGATAGAATACATAACAATACTGAAATCGTAGTACGCGTTTTCAAGCCAATGGGAGTCGACGGCAGCTGCGAAAACAAACGAGCTGTATTGTCAAATTTGCTGAATGCGATGTCCCGCCGTGGCTCTACTTCATTGACATGGTGAAGGCTACAAAAGACCACAAGATGAGAATTGAGCTCCGTTGGTAGTCGCTGTACACTAAATGCTCTTCTTTATGAGTTTCATAATGAGATCAAACGACGCTGAAGTGTAACAGCGAAGCGCATATTACTGCTTCAAGAGATGTCCGTCAAATCACATTACATTACTTTCATTTGTCGAAAGGACAATCAAAATATGATTTGCAACAATGGCGAACATCTATGTTGTCAGCAAACAGTAATGTGGTGCTCTGTGAATATCAACTATCTAACTAGAACAGCTGCTATTTTCACTAAATAATGTTTGCAGTACAGCTACACCTCTGTTGGGTTTTCAGTTTTGAACGAACTGTTGCAAATTTGGAAATTTCAAGATGGCAGATTATCGACTTGATCAATTTGCATCACAAGAACTGAGATACATGTTGTCCCGTATACTCGCACGACTGCCTGGATAAAACGCAGTATACTCCATTCGCATTCTATTCCAGTTACATTGACAGTAGTTTATAGAAGCATTTTATAACTTGTTTCTCATTTTGCTACCAGCTTCGGTTGGGGTTGTTATTTCAGCCCGTGCGACCGCGTTTTGCAGAGCAATGCCACATTTTCAACTCTTCCCGCGCACAAAAGATAGAATTGAAAAGTTAAACAGCGTAAGGTTGGTATCCTTATAACAGCGATCAGTCTCGTATATAGAATGTAGCATTTGGTGGAGAAACGGCAGAGTTTTATAGTTACGTTACATGCATCCAGACACACGCGTTGGGCATTTGCAGACAGATTTTACGGTAACATTTTTCGCAACATTTAAAGATAATTTCTATATTGAGACTATGTTTCGTTTAGCTTCTCGTTGAGCCAAAAAACGACACAGACGCTAACATAGCATTGTTTTCTGAGTTGGGTCGAATAAGTTTTGATGGATCGCCTTCCAGCTTTTCATCGATTATATGCAAGGGGGTAAATTTGCATTTGCTGTAGTCTCAAAGCGCGATAATCGCTTTTAGGTTGAACTAACTTCCGCAAATCCCAGCTCGTGGTTTAGTTTACTTCCTCGACTCCATAGTGCCTCACAGGAGCGGTTCTATTTTGCTGGTTTTCAATGAAAACGTCAATGTATTGACTCGCTTTCGGAACAATACGTCAAAAAGACTATCGTAATCCGTTCACGTTATCTCGAGTTCTCTTTGGTTGAAGCATTTACGAAAGAACACTTCGGTTAGCCAATTTAGCACTTGTGGCTACCCATTGATTACGAGGGGAGCTTACTCAGACTGTTTTATCAGCAAATTAACTTGATAAAGGCTTAATCAAGCTAGTTGATTTGCGTGATTTAATATTCCTAAGAACACGTTGTCCGACGAGAAATAAAACACCACGCGAACTCAGCGTTTTCAGTCTTTTATCCGCTTTACGTCAAATAACGTGCAAACGTTCTGTTGCGTGGAACGCTTGCTTCCAATTAACTGCAACGTTCATTCTTGTCTATATATAACAGAACTTACAGAAGAAATTATCGACAAAGTTGAGACAGCAACATCATTTGCTGATGAATAATGCAACATTTTAAACAATGTTTTGTAAGTCGTTTGATGGTTTCCCTTCCTGCAAACTGTGAGTCTAAAGAAATAATAAAACGATTCGAATATCATTGACAGTATCGCTAAGCCATTTCACTGGTGTGTAGTAATCTCTTCAGATTTAGATTGGTTGCAACAAAGGTGTTTCCATCCCGCCGCTTTCAAAATTACAACTCAACTCGGCTATTGAGAGCGCTCAGTCGTGACCAAGCAGGAAGGGTTCTATCAAAACCGCAAAAGTCGAAATACACAATACAGTAAGATAAAAAGCACCATGTTCGAAACCAATTTTCTCACATACAATTCCAACAATAGCTAAAGCTATTTTGACCTGTTTAGTGTAGCGAAGATTATTGGAGAATGAAGACCTTGCGACCACGTGGACTATCGACTAAATATTTGCATTTGAAACATTAAAAAGAAACAGTTTACGCAGAAAGCCACAGAAATCGTCTTGGCTCATGCCGAACTGCTCAGTCCAGATTGGTTCCTGCTCACTAAAATTTGTACCTGACCCTGAACAGAACAAATGCACGCTATATTTCAATTGTTTAATAGTGTCTACAAAAGACCACAGCTTTTAAAATAATTTGTTCCGAAGCAAATTTCACAATAAATTTTTTAGAAATGTCGGCACGAACATTTTATATACTCAACGTGATTCCAAGCTCCTTGTTAATGTTGTTGTTGCTGTTGTTGTTCTAGCCCTCGGGTCAGCTGGTTGCCCATACCTTCGGGAGGGTGGAGCTGGAGAGTGCAGGCACTCCTCCAGCTCCATGGTACCGTTTGCGCGAGGACCCAGTTTCCAGGAGTCCATTTCGCCATAACCCTGTAAAACAGGGCTCTGGGCTTCCGGCCGCTCCAGAGCCAAGCTCCTTCGACTTTAGCGGAGCATTGAAATACGATTGATTTATTTATGAAATATTTTCATCTGCTAACTCCAAGGAATGCAAGTCGACTCGATGAAATTTATAATCTTTGAGTGACAGTGGAAATTGGTACAAGCAATCTGTTCGATGTGCTTGGTTGCTGATAGCAATATCTTTCAGACATATAAACGAGGCATGCAAATGAAACATTAAGTACAGTGAAACCTGTCTATAACGGTCACCTTTGGGACCTGAGGAAAATGACCTTTATAGACAGGTGGCCTTTCTGTCCAGGTTGATTTCTGTAGAAAGTGTCATTTTGGGGTTATGAAGAGTGGCCTTTATACACAGGTGGCTGCTCTAGAGAGGTGGCCGCTAATGCAGGTTTGACTGTACATGTTGTTATTAAGTATTACTATAATTCATAAAGATGATATAATCACTCGTTTCTTAATATGTGAGTGACTTCTGTGTGCGTTTTTGAATGTCAACTGTTGTCTATTTTTTATCTATTTATATTTATTTACTTTTTTCAAGACTTTGTTAGCTAGTGCTTTAGAATAATTATATTTTAAGCGCTTTACAAATATTAGATAATTATAATATAGTATTCTTATGCTTTTAATTCGTAAATCGATCAGAGCAACATAGCTCGTTTACATCGATAAAAATAAAGAGAAATGTTAGTAAAGGACAATGCATATAACTGAAACATTTAAATCACTAGTTACAGACAATTATTTGAATCAATGAGAGCAATTTTCAAAATTTGAGCATCTACCTTACTCTACGTACATATACTCCAGTATTTGTGAAGTTTTAATTTACTTCGAAAAATGCAATGTGGACCGCAATCGCTCGTTTTAATATCATAGAAGGACAAAATATTTTAAACAAAACAAAACATCACATCGATACGGAATGTTTTCAGTAATCTTAATGCGAGTGGTAGTTCAAACGTAATTTTGTAAAATAGTGTCTCCTGTGTGGTCTAGAAGCATATTACGGTCAACAATAGCAGTACGAGGTTAGTCCTGAAAGATGTCCAATTTTCTCAAATTCCCACATGGATACCTCTGTTCTATTGGTTGAACAGTTTCTTTCCCAAGTTTCCAAATTATCAGGTATGCCCCTGTCCCTGTGTTTCATAAACTAAGCCGACTTTGATGATTTATACCCCTACTCGACACCTTTGCTCAACTGGCAACAACACACTTCTTCAGCACATGCCTAATTTGAAAACGTATGGCCCAAGAGCGTTCTCGAATGCTGCACCTATGTTATGGAACTCCTTGCCATTCAAAGTACGGTCGGCAGACTCTGTCGACTGCTTCAAGAGCATGCTTAAAACGCATCTGTTCAGAAAAGGATTTTCGTGAAAGGCATTTTTAAACTGATTTTCTTTATCTAAATTTTCAGGCACCGTTATATTGTAAGATAGTTAATTTTATGAAAATCACTTGTTAATAGATTTTATAACCTTTGTAAAGCGCTATTGAGCAATTTCTAGGAAATAGCGCCATATAAATACATAAATTATTATTATGATCTTAGTACTTCTAACATTTTTCTCTGCAAAGTTACAATGGGCGTAACTATGTTCTAGACAAGCTAGGTTTTCTTGTTTCAAGCACTATAAGCTTCTCAGACTGATCGATCTTAGCAAGAAGACATATAAATATTACTTTACTTTTGCGCAATAAATTGCGGCTTGCAGCAAGGATAAGTATTCTTGTACTAGATTTTCGAAATTGTATGGTACGTTTTGAAATCATGGACATTTTTCTTTTAAAAGTAGAACACTATTTTTCTGTTCTCAATTTTCGTTGTCTTGCGAATGGCAATCATATAACTTCCTCGAATATAGTTACAAACAACACTATAGTTTTAAAATTGTCAGTATTTGCTTGCTGTATCATTGAAAAGGCATTTGTTGAGTCCTTTTGAATTGACGCGTGTTTGCAGAAGACCTACCCTTTAACCCTTTGTCGGCGCGTGGCCGAAGTCAATTGATGAGCTGGCACGCGTGTGAGACTCTGTACGATTGTTGACTTAAATCTGTAGACATGAACCGATTCTGTTAGCAATAAGAATTTAAATCTCTTGTGTTATCACAACAACTGATGGGGTCAGACATAACAATCAATTTTGAGTTAATTTAGCAAGTGATTAAGAATGACAAATACATATGAAATCAATATGTCTTCAATGACCAAATCTTGTTAATCCGACATCGGTGCGTTTTCAAGCAAATCAAATCTACATCAACACTTGAATATAACGTGGCCTTGAACAAAAAGCTGAATATTTGTTGCTACAGCCGGAATGAAAGACATTTAAAAGAATCAGGATTTACATTTTATAATCATAATATTGAAAAGTTTGACTTATCTTTTGAAATATAGTGATGAATAAATTACAGAGCTGTAATAATGTTGTGTTTTGAGAGATTATAATCGACCTTTCGAAATCGCAGACTGGTTGTAACTGATAAGCTGCGTTGGAGCCATTTGCTGGACGAAGTCAAGATAATTTGATATTTTAGAAACTGCAGTCAACCAGAACCTGTCTATCGATTTCATTTTTTGTTGTTGTTGAACTACTCTTTATTTTGATATATAAACGGATAACTTACAAAAGTAATTCTGGTAAAATTGTCTAATACAATACAATTAATTTCCAAAACATTGAAAACTATAAAATTACTCTAGAAATATTTCGATTTCATTGCAAACTTGAGTTCAGCATCCAGCGTGGAAATTTTCCACTATAACAGGCAGAATACGAGCGGCTGGCCGTGCAGGCTTTGCATTACCTAGTTTCAAAACATGTGGAAAAAACGCAATCAAACGCACGACCGCAATGCTCTTCAACGCAGTCAATAACTGGCACCAATTTTGGGCCATCCACTTTGAGAAAATTATTGGATAGAGTAAATCTAAGTGACTTGAATTTCAAAGGCAGCGTAGAGAACCATATATAATGTTTGCAGTATAGCAAGCAACTTATTCAACCGGACCGTAGTTAATTGTAAACTAGTTATAATATCGTTATAGATTGAGTAGAAATTCCTTCACTTTAATTTAACTAAGCTCAAATGAACTGCGAATTAATTTATTAATTTATGTAATTATGAAAAGCTTACCTCTTCCAGCGAATCAGCATGGCAATACAACGGGAAACGCTGCTTGTGTTTTGGGCGCTATTCCCTCAACCGTTTCATTGGAAGAGATTTTTAATTTGTAAATAGCTTAGTCAGGTTTAGTTTTAAGTATTTTAACTGTAGATTTTATAAGTAACTATTGACATGCATAGTTTTTATTAGTTAAAAGTTAATTTACTTTCAGGAAAGTTTGTCTTTACAGATTGTTGATGTAATTATTTGAAATAAAAATTGTTAACTCGGTTTCTTGTAAAACATACCATGTTGGTAACTGTTGACACTAACATGTATAGTAGTTAGGAACGAGTGAAAATAAATGAATGATAATGATAATGATGATGAACGTTTGGAGTGTCCGCGGCACATTTGCCCAAGTTGAATGATTTTACAAATAAGTGAGTTTTATCTTTATTTTGTATCCCGTTTAGTTTTTTTTACAAATTATGTATGTGATGACCAGAGCCTTTGTTCTTATCAGATGTAGTCAAATCGTACTTGCTAATGAGTTACTGCTGTGTAGCAGGTGTCTGGTTTTGAACAGACAGCCAACGAAACAAACAAACAGACAAACAAACAAACGCGTTTGTGAAATATAGGCTCCAATGATTCAAGATCACATATTTTATCCTCATTGCCGTTTTGTTGCCGTTTTATTGCCTATAGTAAGTTGGTAACGAAAAAATACGTACGCGGACCTGTTATAAATAATGAAGTTTTAATGGTTTTACTGTAGTTCAAGATCAAATTCGTTACTTTGTTCGCGCTGCTGAGTGCAATTCGTTCTTTCAAGAACAGTTCTGTGGAAAAGCGGATTTTTTATAACTTCAAAAGAAGCCAGGATAAGAATCGAGGATATTTGTATAAAATCTTCCTGTCATAATTAAATCTATTTCCTGAACACCATCGTGTCAACAACTCTGTCCGTCTTCTAAAATGTACTCTACGCTGCGTGACTGCGTTGCACGATATACCGGAGTTTATCGTATAGCAGCCACGCTTGCATGATAGCCTCTTCTCTGCAAATATCAACCTTGGCACACCACAGCACACCCTGTTCTGTCGCTCGCTTCGTCTTGTCTTGAATTCACTTCATCAGAACAAACGAAAACATGTATGTTTTGTAACTCTTGGGACCAACAACTTACGGCGAACCTTGATGTGACGTCGTGCGTACGATAATTCATAACTTCTAGGATTCTAGTCCACCGTCCAACCTGCCTAAGCGACCACAAAAGGTCTAAAGAAAAGTGGTCTCTAGACGAAGGTGGCACTCAGTACAGTTAATTGTATTGTTTGAGCAGGCAAGAGATCATTTATAGTCTATCAACGCAGGCAGTCGAATGGGGAAGGTAAATTACGGTGCTAGAATCTATACGATACTTGAATGTGGCCACTTAAGACAGGTTGCCGTTAAGACAAATCTGATATTTTTTCTTGCTATAAACTGGTGGAAATTTACATGTTTTTACAAGCATCGTTTGCAGCGAATGATTTTTCAGTCTGTTAACTTCAGAGCTACTGGAATATTTTAATCGCATGTAAGGGTTCGATTCAGGAAGTACAAAAAGCCGCGAGGCAAAGCTAGCTGATTACGAAGCCAATTAAACAGCTAAACTGCTGGATACAAATATCATCAAGCAATCTTGTATTGCGCCAGTTGGGGGCTAGCACCTCTGTCAAGCTGGTTAGACTACTAGTTATCTGACTTCAGCCAGAATAAAGGTACAGTCAAACCTGTATTAGCGGCCACCTCTGTATAAAGGCCACTCTTCACAATATCAAAATGATACTTTCTAAAGAAATCAACCTGGACAGAAAGGCCACGTGTCCACAAAGGTAATTTTTCAGGTCCCAGAGGTGACCGTTATAGACAGGTTTCAATGTACATACGTTTCGTTCTCGAAGCATCTAATAGATACTATGTAGCCCGTTGTCTGCTTTCCTGACATCATTATTCTTAGGAAGACCCCGACTGTTTTTATCTACTTTAGAAACCCCTGGAATGTTTCCTAGCCAATTCATAAAGAAACGAGTCGTATTCTTACACCGTGGTCATTACGCGAGCGTGAAGTCTTACGAGTCTTGCTATCAAAATAGGGTCTCCACCTAACAAAATATTTACAGAAATATTTCTTTACAGAAGAACCAATCAACGATCATCAACCCAACGAGGTGTCAATCATTCCAACTACATGACGACAGCAACAGGGTAGAGTGGATGCAACAGAAAGCGTAGCGACTCTCCTGAAAATGTTGTTACGTTGGTAAAGGCCAAGGGCGTGGCTGAGGTCGATCTTGGAGTTGACCACGCCTTTTGAAGTTCCCTAGCCATGGGAAGTGACGATGGGCAAGTTGGTTGATCCTGGCTGCAACAACAAATGGATCACAATAACAAATTAACAGTATAAAATTGATGCTGTTTAAAAGTAATACGCTTTATGTAATAGTGCAGATTATCCAATATTATTTCAGAAACTAATTACAGTCAAACCTGTATTAGTCGCCACCTCTGTAGAGCAGCCACCTGTGTGAAAAGGCTGCTGTTTGCTAAAATTCAATAAGTTTCAGAAAAACAAAATAATAACTTGTTTTCAGTAGTGCATGGTCTCGTTACAATTATTATTAGTCTACTTTTGTAATCTCTCTGATTCCATTGTAAATAATGTTCTGTATAGCCTTGTGACCTAGAACACGTAAAATATATTGTATTTACTTACATCACACACCTGTATTGACGTATTGGCAACATAAGAAAACAAACATTGTGTATTTAAACTCATCACCATAGATAAGTTGTTTTGGCATTGGTGCTTGGTTTGGTGGGAGCTGCGTACAAGCGAATAGCAGAACTTGGTTTGGTGGGGTTGCTTCCCCGCGAATGGCAGTAGTCGAGATAGCAAACCTGTCACCACAACCAAGCACCAGTCACACTGCTAAGTCAGTGGAATTCCTAAGATTACCTGCTGATACATTTGAGGGAGAGGGAGAATGGGGAAATTCCTAGCGTCCCAGCCATATTTATCGTGGTGCAAAGTCTAGTGTCGCTTGCGATTTGCAGCCAATGCACAAATTCTGGTAAAGCAAATATTCCAGGATCTCGCAGGCAGTAGCAATGGTGAGGAGCTGCTGCTCACACCCCACCATCAAGGCCATGTGCTCGGCGATGAGAATGGTAGCAAGAATTCCCTGCCTGATGACACACCACACCTACCTTGCCACAATGAGACCAGCCTCCATTACAACCCTACCGCAGTTAGCACTATGGTGTGAGTCTAACCTCACCTAAATTACATTTAGCTACATTTTGAGAGGGCGAGGCCCATTACAGGCCTACAAATGCCATTCTATTTCTATTGTATTTAGGTACACACAAGAATACACATTCCATTCATAATTTCCATCGCATGAGGCAGAAGGTCAAACAAGCTTGCATTTCAAACTACACTGGAAATGACCTTGGTCAATTGAGAGTTGTAAATACAATGTAACCTCGTTAATACTACCACTGCTTTCCAGATAAAAATTGTGATATTAAGCGGGTTGAAATACAGTGTAACCCCGTTAATATCACCTCGGTTAATATCACAACCCGCTTAATATCACTTCAGTTTGAGAACCAAGCTCTGTCTGAATCAACTATTTGTACCCGTTTAATATCACGACCCGCTTACTATCACGATTTTTGACTGGAAAACCATAGTGATATTAACGAGGTTTCACTGTAGTTGATTTTGACAGAGCTTGGTTCTCAAAGTGAAATGGTATGAAGCTGGTATTGACGTCAACCGAGGTGATACTAAAAGGGTTTCACTGTAACACCATATTCGGAGTTAAAGCCAATATTATCATGACCCAAAATAGATCATTCATATCGCCAACCAGCAGTGCTTAGGTGAATTGATTACAAAATAATTTCATCCTTTGATGGAACAAACTTTGATAAAGACCTTCCATTAGAAGTCTCAGTTAAAAGCTTACCGACGCGTGTTCTTGGGGGCCACAGACAATCCGTAATCCTGGGCTATCTCAACTAAACCAGTCTTGAGATTCCACAATACAGTGAAACCTGCCATGACGGTCTTCTCGTCTCGCGTCACTGATTCCCGCTTGTTAGGATGGTCTTCAGATAATCCATCGGATTCATCCCAAACATAAATCGACGTCTTGATCACTATGACAACGGTCTCTGTGAAACGGCACGCCTACGAGAATGCAAAAATCTCAATTTGATTACTAATAAAAAATCAATAACCTACCAACCAATCAACAAATCAATCAATCAATCAATCAATCAATCAATCAATCAATCAACCAATCAATCAATCAACCAACCAATCAATCAACAACGTGCCATCAGATCAATGCATCTGCTCGGAATGTAAACTGTCAGCAAATAACCGCTACCATATATTCTGCTGTTATAACGTACCTTCCTATATTGGATTTGCGAAAGATAGAGAAGGAAACATCTCACTGATTTAATACTTATATAATCTTAACGTAAATAAAACTGTATTAGTTTTAGTTATACATTTCATTCGTTTATTCAACCTGTATATCTCTTTACAAAAATGTTTATCTCGCACGAGGTGGAAATAAATTAACCAGATCAATCAATTTGCTACCAATCAATCAATCACTCACTCACTCACTCACTCACTCACTCACTCACTCAATCAATCAATCAATCAATCAATCGATCCATCAATCAATCAATCAATCAAGCCATCAACTAATCAATGAACGAATGAATGAATCAAGCCATCAATCAATTAATCAATCAATCAATCAATCAATCAACCAATCAATCAATCAATCAATCAACCAATGAATGAATGAATGAATCAATCTGCTACCAAGCCATAAACACCACTGCAAATGCTCAGGTACACCCAATACATTTCCCACAGGGTCCTACCTCTACCATGGATATGTCATAGTCTCTCAATGCAATGAATCTGTCATTCAATGTCTCAGAATTCTCAAATGTCGAATGAATAAAAGAATCCACGTTGAACTGCACTTGTTTTGTAACAATGCAGCCGTCGCTGAAGAACTCGCTTGAATACCCAGAACAGGGAATGTCCGCACTGCAAATGTGTTGCCGTATTGGAAACAATTGCTGCGTGCCATCAACAGTATAGACAGAAATTGGCAACGAGCCATCTGTGCAGTCCGTGAAGTCAAGCAGATTTCCATAACTCAAATTAGGACTGAAAATCTGAATGTTACTAGATGAATAAGATCCATTGGAATTTCCACTACAGGTTTCCTCGTGTATTGCATCGATTGTATCACACTGTTTAAAGCAGCACTTCCCAAGTTTGTCAACGGCAATATCCTTTGGCGAATGTTCTGCATTCAAATGTAAAGGGGCATGCTCATCACCAGTTTCTTTATCCTTCAAACAGTAGACATATATACATATAAATGTGTCACCGCGGTTCAACAGGACGGCATTGGGAATGTCCAAATGAAGGGGAGGCATGACACGTCGATGCTGATGAGATGCCATCAACTCGTAATTGAAGTTCAAAATATATGCAGGCTGCTTGGGAGAACGTTGCAGCGAACTGTAGTTTGGTATCAGGGAAAAGTAGCATTGCATCTCGCCATTTATATGAAACCTGAAATAGATTACAGTAAGAAAATCAGGAATAATGTCTAAACGCAGATGATTTACCCTCGCTAGGGAAACTGAAACTGGAATATTGAGAGAGGTGAATAGAAAAACAAGTACAGTCAAACCTGTATTAGTAGCCCCCTCTACAGAGCAGCCACATGTGTATAAAGGCTACCCTCCAAAACTCTTAAAATGACACTTTCTATAGAAATCAACCCAGACAGAAAGGCCACCTCTCTATGAAGAACATCACTTTTCTTCGGTCCCAAAGGTGACCATTAAAGACAGGTTTTATAGTACATTGTAATCCTGTTAATACTGCCTTGGTTAATGTCATGACCAGCTTTAATATCCTTTACATTTAAGATCTAGACTCCTTGTGGGTCAAGGACCATGACTCCCTGTATGACCAGACATCTCAAATCAGCATGCATTTAGAAACTGTAAAAGGAGGCTGGTCATTGCATTTAACGTTAGTCTATACATATAGGACAGTAAGTTAATACCTTTTTGATATTCCTTGGACCACAACGTAATCTCCGTATGCAGGTTGTCGTACAGCAAGCAACAACTGTTCAAATATCTCTTCCTCAGAAAATAGAGGAACTTCGAAAACCTAGAAGATCCAATTCAATGATGAATTCACAGCCAAACCTGTACTTGCGGCCGCCTCTATAGAGAAGCGACCTATGAATAAAGACTACTCTTCATAACCCCAAGATGACACTTTCTAAGCTTCTATAGGAATCAACCTGGACAGCAAGGCAATCTGTCTTTCCTCAGGTTTCCAAAGGTGACCATTATAGTTAGGTTTTACTGTGCAGACTTCATAGTAATTTTGGAGGAATTGTAATGTTGGGACTCTTGAGACACCACGAGTGGGCAACTTAACATCACAAGTAAATGTAAAGTTGTTCTATAAAGTTGGAAAGAGAAATTCAGGTAACTTTTGTAAAGTAGTTTGTTCAATAACAAGCTTACCTTTTTGGCACATTTTGAATATTGGAAATCCCACCAGCAAATTGAATATCTCAAACAAGGTCTGATGAAACCATCGTAGTCTGGAAAGTCGCATAGATAAGATAGTAAGTGACGTCCATCTCTTGTGAAACCAAAGAAAACTTGCCTAGAAAAGATAGAAAATGCCGGCTTACATTTTGCCAAAAGGTTTGGCACAATGTAACATGGCAACACGTAGTTTACTGCATTAATGTGTCTACGATTGCGAATCATGTGATGCAGTCACACAGGTTAACCTTCACTTGCCGAGTGGCGGATAGTTTGCATATAGGTCTAGTTTGACTGTTCCAGAAAGGAAATACAACTCATTTTAGCATTAATCAAACACTTCAAGATTAAGCAGAGGCTAAGAAATCAGATTGAGATGGCGACGGCCATGTGCAACGAAATAAGTTGCTTATTGTACAACTCTGACAGACGGCAGAAGTGTAAATGTCATGGCACCTGTTCAGAACTGTCAAACGTCGCTAAAAAACTCAGGTCTGAGAGATATGATTACATTTAATTCAATCAGTGTTGTTCCCCCAGTTGTGTAAACAATAATCATAGTCATTCTACTCTTCTAAGCTGGCTGTTCTCTTTAGCAAACAGCTTCTTGTTACTTTAGTAATGATTTCATTGCTTTCTATAAGGTTTGTTTGTTAAGTTATGAATAACGCTACATAACTTGATGAAATACAAGATTATAGGGTGTGGGAAAGAGTATTAGCATGAACTACACCTAATTCAACTACAGTGTAACCCGTTAATATCACCTCGGTTAATATCACAACCCGCTTAATATCACTTCACTTTGAGAACCAAGCTCTGTCAAAATGAACTATTTCAACCCGCTTAATATCACGACCCGCTTATTATCACGATTTTTGACTGGAAAATCATAGTGATATTAACGAGGTTTCACTGTACAGTCAAACCTGTATTAGTGGCCACCTCTATAAAGCCGCCACCTCTGTATAAAGGCTACTAATCATAAACCCAAAATGACACTTTCTATAGAAATCAACCTGGACAGAAAGGCCACCTGTCTATAAAGGTCATTTTCACAGGTCCCACAGGTGACCGTTATAGACAGGTTTCACTGTACTCCATTTATGGTGAAGCCTATCTATCAACATTTTCCTGCTACAATGCAGCCAGAGATACTGCCTGAATTAAGACGCCTTGCAACGATGTCAACAAGGTCTTGATCACTAACTAAACGGAGTCATATTTCAATTGCTATTCAAGCTACGTTAGCTTGCAAAGTAACCTACATACTGATTGTTGATTACAGTGTAACCCCGTTAATATCACCTTGGTTAATATCACAACCCGCTTAATATCACTTCACTTTGAGAACCAAGCTCTGTCAAAATGAACTATTTCAACCCGCTTAGTATCACGACCCGCTTATTATCACGATTTTTGACTGGAAAATCATAGTGATATTAACGAGGTTTCACTGTATACCATAAAAGTGGTGGCTAACAATTGTTATGCTTTCCAATTCCTTACCCTCTAGATAACGACGAAGGATCAATGATATTTCTTAGCGGAATTTTGAGATGGTCGGGAAAGCTCCCAAACAACTCAATAGGTTTTCGATAAATGCTGCACTTAAACCGGCCAGTAAGCTGAAAAAAAGATATAATGAGCTCTTTAACCCTTGTCCTGCTTACAAAACTAGTTAAATGAAGACTTGAAGTCACTTAATCGATTGCTCATTGGCTGATTGCTAGGGACAAATTTTCTGATTGGTTATATGTTGCTACTTTTGACTTGTTTCAACAACGTGTATATACATCAATAGCACGACATGAGTTAAGATGACATAAAGGGTAAATGTAAAGTACAGCAAATAAATGTATGATGACGTGCCCAGCAATAAATTGTAATCAGCAAACCTATTCATAGTAATTTCCTCGAGAGTGACTGAAGCAGCTTTTGTTAAGTTAGCTCCGTCTGTTATTTTTTGTGAAAAAACGAGCTAACAATAAAAACAGTTCTGCTTTTCTGACAGTCGAAAAAGGCTAGCTATTGTTTGTACCCTTTAGTCTATGATGGCGACTCGTAAATTCACAAACTTAAACCTTTCGACAAATCAGTATTTCTACGACGAACGGATGATATCTTGGCCGTTCTTACGTACAAAGTGATAAACCTGCTACAATTGACTTCTCTTATCATTTTGCAAATAAAAATAAATGAAAAGAAGTGGTTCATCTGAGGCAAATTGTCTATCGAGTAGACGAGTACTAGTGATGTGACTTGAGCCATAAAAGACTTTAACCCTTCAATAACGCTGCGTGCATATCGTCAACTTATTTTTGTGCTCATGCATGGTCATATTCATTGGTCAGTTTTCTGGACATATAATTTTGCTCAAATATCTGTGTGTTTTAATCTGGCCAATAGGAATAGATAGATAGATAGATAGATAGATTTATTTTGATCACATCAACTGTAAAACAACATACAAGAGAGAAAATTAATTAAGTACAAAGTAAATAGTGAATACAGTACATGATCAAGGTCATCCCGTAAGCAAAATTAGCTTGTTTAGTTGGGAGACCATAAATTTACAACAAAATAGTGAACAATATGATATAAATGAATAGAGCATATTAAGAATATGATTTGCGTGATAAATGTAAGAATAAAGTAATAAAGATAATAATCAAACACAGAAACTAATGAAAATAAAGAAAAAAGGGAAGAAAACAAACAGGAACAAAAAATAGAAAGAAGTGGAAAGAAGACTTCAGAAAGAACACGAAGGGAATAGGACCCGGGAATAGGAACATGAAGATCAGTGCATGACTGTAGAAGTAGCTTGGTTGACAACAATGTACTAAACAATATGAAGAAGGGTTTACATCATCAAATGCATGTCTTACTCAACATTTCAACAACACAGAAACAACAACGTGAATCCAGTACATAGGGGGCAGATAATCAGCCGCCACAACTCCATTTGTAGTAGCTGTAATACATTCCCTAAAACTCGCTGTAAATGCATGCACATTCTTCCCACTTTGTGTTTGCAACATAAGCCAACAAGCAATATTATAAATAAAATTTACTGAAATTACAATTTAAAATTATCATACTACATTAGATATCTCACAATTGCCTCTTCACGTGTGTGTTATTTTTGTCTGCCTAAGTTCCGTACACAAAAGGTTGAAATTTGCTAGATCTAGGACTCACACGACGGAAAACAAAACAAAATTTTGGTTTCAAAAAGCAGTCAGCCCAGACTGGAATCTTTGTATTTTGCGCGGCGGAGAAAATTTTTTCGAAATATTTTGCGCGTTTGGCATCTCGTTGATGTGACTACAATGCGCGATCCAGCCGCGGTTAGGGTTACCAGACCACAGATTAGAAAATAAGGAACATTTGAAAAATCTGGTAGAAGTGTCTAACAAAATCAACTAAATTTGGCACTGTATAGCATATAAATACGGAACGATTCCGGGAAATAAGAGACGTCTGGCAACCCTAGCCGCGGTTAACAGCTAAAATAACAACGAATTTCGCGGACAGAGCCTCTTTTTCTGATGAAATTGTCTGCAGCTCAGCTCAATTCTCAGAATCTGCGCGGCTGCGGATTCAGAAGGCCAGATTTGCACAGTGGAGATCTCCGCCATGCAGTACATAAATTCCATTCAGAAAGTCAGCTACTCAGCTAGCTAGTCCTGTAACAACTTGCAATTGTAATTATTGTAAAGACCCATCTTGTTGCGACTTTTTTGAATGAAAAAGTAATTAGTAATTTGTTGAAAATTACTTTTCTTTTCAAGTATTTTTGGTAGTAATTAATACGAAGTGGATATTCTTACGGTAACCGTAAACTTTCTCCAAAAAGATAAACTTACGGAAGTTGATTGCGCATGCGCGAACCATCCACGCACGGAGGATTGTGGATTGTTTCCGTTTCTTGTCTATAACAAACTTAGCGAACGATATTTCTTGGCGTCTGAGTTCGATGCCCACTGTTATTTACGAAATAGGCGGGATTTGTCTTCGCCATGCGGAAATCTTGGCTTATAGAGTCGCTGGGTAACGTTGAAGTTCGACAATTCTAACGTAAGTCGATTGTAGATCAACGTAATGTTATTTCATATCTACAATCCTTGACAATGACAGATGCCTTCGAATCGTCTTGCGTACGATGTTACAGAATTATAGTCAAGTTGTGAAAAAACAAGCGTCGTAAACATTGGAAGGAAATGATGTGCAGCTAGCAGAGGAACAAGCTTTAGCAAAATTAGCACGCTATTGATCGTGCGGGAGTCCCTTCGGTCGATCTGAATAAAATTTTGCTTCTCAACAACAACAATCCTCTTCCTAATTTCTTCGAAAGATAAAACTTTGTATCTGAGAAAGATCAGAACAAATTATCAAGAGAACACAATTGCCAGCATAAACTTCGACTTCCATTGCCAGCGAAGCGAGGTGGAGTCGAAGATGTTGAAACTGGTTCGAAGTTCGAAGTAACCAAACCTTGATTCAAATTAATCGCGCCAAAATGCTGGTTTGCGCGTGCGCAATCGACTTCCGTAAGTTTATGTTTCGGAAGAAAGTTTACGGTTACCGTAAGAATATCCACTTTGTAATTAATAATATTAATTTACTGATGTATGAGCAATCTTACAGCCCTGGTCATTGACTGAAATTAATTAGCCTCAATTAACTAGCTCTTATTCTGAATAGTAACTACTAAATATAACCAGCTACTCTCCAGCGGTAACGTTTGTAAGACTGGTTTAAACTTATAACGTGATTAACTAACCTCTCGCGAAGCTAATAACCTGGCGGGAAAGTACTTCGTCCTTATCCGCGTCTTTGCGGCTGGTTTTCTCAGCGACATGCTCCGTCCCAACGTTTCCTTCAACTAGAAGTAAGATCACATTTCTTTCTAAAACTTAGACAAACATAACAATAACTAGGATAATCCTAGAAAAGTTTCTACTGGGGGAAAACAGCAATCTGGGGATTATTTGCCAGGCAATGCCAGCAGCTTCAACGCTGATTGACAGATTCATCCGCCATGTCCCTTTTGCCTCAAAAATAAGCCTCACTATGTTTCCATAAGGGTGGCATGGCCATGGCTGTGCAGAGCATGGACTCAGGCAGGGAGATTGCAGAAGCGCAATGTTCTGAAAGTACGCACGCAACGAAGACAGCATGTAACAGTAAGTCAGACAACAGGAGAGTAAAAAATTGAGTGGTTACTGAGTAGAGTTCTACATCATTAAACTGATTTGTGTCTGTGTCTGTCTGGCCGTGCAAATTGCAAGCTCTCCCTCTCCTGACTCCTGTGAAACCTGATTCTCCTCCTGGACGGCAATGGCAGACCTCGACTTGGTGGATAGGGCTACGGTCTACAGATAGACTCTTTTGATTATTACTGTAGCCAGTAGTCGCCTGTACTAGTTAAAACATGACATAGTAAATTGTGCAGAGGGAGACGAATAGTTTGTTATTAGAGATTTCGTTTTTCGTGCTTGGTTCAACAATACATTAGGGTTACCTGACCACAGAAAAAAATACGGAAAATTTGAAAAATTAGGTAGAAATGCCTAACAAAATCAACTAAATTTTCACTACAAAACACATAAATACGGAACGATTCCGGGAAATAAGGGACGTCTGCCAGCCCTACATTACATAGAGGGTGTTTTCACATTGCATTCATTAAAGATTTGCATGACGATTCATGTGTTTTGTTTGATCTGTAGGATTTGTTAAGTAACTTGTTGTTTGATGCATTGGATGAAAGATGGGATCAAGTCAGTCTGTAACGTCCCAAGAGAAAGCTGATGATGCCGCAGCAAAAGTCCAGGCAACAGCTTTGCCACCAAGCGAATGTCCGATGCATGAAAAGCTGGCTGTGGCTGTTGGTAGCAGCAATGACGGTACAATTCCTAGCGATTGTCCCATGCACGCTGAAAATGCGAAGAAAGAGGAAGATGATATTGATCCAGCTAACATGGTAAATGAGCTGCTAGCTAATTGAGTATCATTATTCATTAGTGGATGAGGCTTATTGATGCACAATAACCGTCATCATCCTAGTGACACATCAGTCCAGTGTTATGATAATTACTGTCGAAAAGTAATTAATTACACTACCAATTACTTTCCCAAAAAGTAATTTATTAGATTACATTTCCCGTGGAAAGAATTAATTACTTGGACATTACGTTTCTTGGGGAAAGGTCCTGCTTTAACTATTAAGACAACAGTAGCACAGATACAGACAGAAATTTCACAAAGACAAGCAATACCGGTCGACAATTTTAATGGCTTTTAACCCTTGTCCTGCTATTGACGTGTATACACGTTTTCGAAGCAATTCAAAAGTAGTAACATGTAACCAATCACATAGTTAGTCCCTAGCGATCAACCAATCAGCAATCGATAAAGCCACTTCAAGTCTTCATTTAACTAGTTTTATGAGCAGGACAAGGGTTAATAAACAGTTTTTCAGACATAAGTGTTGATGGAGCTAGATAACTTGCTATTTAACTTTAAAAGCAGTGTGGATTCGATATGCTGGTCGATTTCTGTGAGGTCGCATAATCAAGCCTCCACAGCTGAATACTCGCTATATGCTAACTTGTAATAATGCTTTTGTCTTTTGCAACGAAAAGAGTAATTTTTTAAAATTACATATGCCGGAAAAGTACTCATTACTCCAAAAAGTAATTAATTACGCTACATATTACTTTTTCAGGAAAAGTAATTAATTACTATAAAATTACGCTGAAAGTAACTTGTAATTAGTAATTAATTACTTTTGTAATGAGTACTTACAACACCGCACATCACTGGGCTGGGTCATCGCATGTCATATGCATTAATTGCAAAACAAAGCTATATAGACCAGTGCCGGATTACCCAATAGACACAACAGGCACGGGCCTACATCTCTTGCTAAGCAATAGCCTATTCAAGGTTTGTGACTTATTTGTAATGAAATTTAGGTTGCAAACGTTTTTCAACGTCAGTATACCGTCATTGTGCCATTTCCTATCAATAGCCAGCTGACTCAGATATCAGGAAATCAGGCGTTATCTGACAGATATAATTCAAAGCCATGTATATTAATTCAAATCATATTTGTGCTGCTTGCTGTGTTGATGAAGGCTGCAAATACTTGGAAAATGTAGCTACATTGTCAATTTTCCCATATTGTAATCAGAAGGCAGTAGGCACGGCTAAGTTGGTGCAAATTCTGGCTGTCCTGGCCAAACCTTACACATGTTGAATGGATCAGCACATTTTAGTTTACTTTGCAATGAATTACCTTCTATATCGCAGATGCCTCCTCCAAACCAAAGGCCATCACCTGATCAACCGTTTCCCCTTCCAGTCCAGCGTGAAGTATCCACTATTCCAAAGGGTGGAACGGGAAAGGAAGAAACGTGGGTTTACCCGTCACCACAAATGTTCTGGAATGCAATGCTTCGCAAAGGCTGGCGTTGGCAAAAGGACAAGCTTAATCAAACTGACATGGATCACATTATTCGCATCCACAATACCAATAATGAGCTGGCATGGCAGGAAATATTGAAATGGGAAGCATTCCATTCGCAGTAAGTTCAATCCTTGGTGGTATTTGGTTCTTAATACTCACTAGAGTTGCCAGAGTTGGATAGATAGGTTGCTTGTAAGGACTTTTAGAAAAATTTCTAAAATTACTGTACACTATTTGAAGTTAAAATTGTTAGATCACCCTCGCTTTTGGCTAATTCAAGGAAATGGTTCATGATGCCAAGCTGGCCTAACGAATTTGCATCAATAAAAAATATTGCGAAGAAGGCTTTGGTATTGCTTTGTCCTCTGCGAAGAGGAGCTGATTGACGCCAGGTCAATACCTTGTGGATTGCTTGTGGGCTATATCATGCAGATCAAGGAACATGCCCTACCAATTTCAGTCTTTGCTTGAAGAGGATTCTGTTTGGTGAGCTTTTACAGGTGCAAGTGTATGGACTGAAAATGGCTGCTACTAATCGTATCTGACCATTCATAGAAAATGCCAATCTGGGCTGATATTAAGAACTGTTTGTTTGTTTGTTTGTTTGTTCGATTTTATTCACATATTATGGTGCAAAAGTACAACGAAAATATATAACATAAAACTACAGGATAACAATGTGAATATGGCAAGTAATGGCTGTAAACAGCACTTACATAAAGCCACTTCAAAAGACATTTACAGAGATTTGCTAGGTAAAGCAATAACATAATTCCATTTCAAAAACATTTACAAAATTTAGATAAATCGACGGACTTAAGTTTAAACTTAAACAAAAAAAGAGATTTACAGCTGACAACTGAGTCTGGCAAAGAGTTCCATTGATTTACCAGACGCAATGCAAAAGAATATCGTCGATAGTTTTTCGTAGATGGTCCTACATTGCTCTTCAATTTGTAGGGATGTCCTCTTGTGACGTAGGGCGAAGAGTAAATTTCGAAGAAGGTATCAGCAGGGGTGTCTTACAAGTCCATGAATAATTTTGTAGCACATGCATAGATCGTGGATAATCCGCCGGTATTCAAGTGTCTCCA
>OFHS01001178.1:0-21847 GCA_900245855.1 Calvadosia cruxmelitensis
TAAATATTAGCGCAGCAGGGAAACGTAATGATTAAATGTAGCAGCAATATATACAGGTCCCGTTACATAGGACCTAACACAGTAAATATGATCAACAAGTTAGCAACACTCTAAGACAAAAGTACATAAATTATAGATACAGGGACACCATTAAGTGTGTTTTTCTGAACAATTTTGGATGTGCGCCAATTTGCATACATGCATAATTAGTGTTAGTAAATTCCTTTTTCGCTTGATTGGCTATAATCGAAGATGATGAAGATAATGTAGGTCAGAGAATTTCAGGGATGGATGCATGATCTCGATTACTTAGAATAATAAGGTAACAATATGGCAACACCAGTTACATTAGAGAGACAAAAGAGGCAAAATCCAGGTACTCTAAATTGATCTAAACATGTTATTACTGTAATATTTTGCCAATGTCATGTTGACAGATTGTTACTTTTCATCTCATTCAGTAATCCATCGCAAGGGATCTGATTGCAAAGATTGCAGCTGGCATCGTTATTACCTATGACAGAAACGTCATTGATGAAAACGTTGGGAATGTCAACACTGCAGAAACATTACTGATATCTCTGTAGTGTGGATTTGATTTGAACTTTGCCTGCCCTAAAACATTTGCTTAGCTAGAATTTGTCATTGGAAAGTAAGTGATTTTTAATTAAATTTAGCAGAAAAAGACATCACGTATTTCTTTGCTTTTGTGCTAAATCCTCTTTTATTGGAATAATTAAACAAAGATATCAATTTATGTGACATCACAAGCATAATTATGCATATATCCACCCATATAAGGCTGTAATAAAAGGTACATATGCAAGGTGGAAGGGTACACATGCAAGGTGAAAGGGGTACATATGGCATGTGTACCTTTTTAGGGGTACATATGTACATAGGTGCCCATTCAAAAGAGGTGCACAATAGGAGGCGTACCTTTTTTGAGGCTAGGGTACACAATCTGTACCCTTTGTTCTAACAGTGCACGTTTTAAAAAATTTAGTCAAAAACCACTTAGCTACAAAGAGACGTAGTTCGCTACAAGTAGTTGATTATTTGTAGCTCAATACCTCCATCATTTACCATGTTCACCCCTTCTCGAATCACCTTGACTAGAATACCCTGGCTTGAATTTCTTGCTTTGTTGTGATATTATTATCACAGTGGACGGAAGTTGAAAGTCTGAACGCCATCATGGAACAACGAGAGCAGGTGCGTTTGACTTGATGATGTCTGGGACCTTATTCATGGACCGGGACTAAAGCATAGTCTAGGACTGAATCACATGTTCCGTACACAGATTTCAGTGATTTAGTCCAGACTGCATGTCATAATTGCAGGCTACTTTTAGTCCCGGTCCACTAATAAGGGTCCTAGTCTGAGATAAACTGACTACAGACGGACATAATAATAATGGTGAGGACATATAAGGACTCTGTAGATTTCGTTTTTTTATTTTTATCGGTCCAAATAGCTCACTGTATGTTCAAAAATGTTGACAGCGTTGAACGAACGACAGGAAAAGATAGAGAAACTTCTTGTTGGTCAACATCAATGTGCTCCTGCCCTGCAGTCATTTAGTTGGCTAGACGCCAATCAAATAAATCGTCATTACATCGTCCGTCTGTCTATTCATGGTTTTCATCATCTCATTTGCACTAACCAAACCTTCCACAGCCCAACAGACAAATGTATTTGCTCTGAATGTGGATTATCTTCGGAAAATCTTTATCATATTATTCACTGTCAGAACATTGGATCGTATGTGTCCCTCGTCAAAGAACGAGAATCTTTTACTTCATCATTTTAAATTACTTTAAGCTTACTTATTTTCTGTACATTAGAACATGTTTATTTTCTTTGCATCACTGTGATTGAATCTACCCCGTAGTGGGTGAAATATATATCATCAACAATTTTGACTTGAACACAAGCTGTGAAAGATTTACAATATGATTGGAACTCAGTTAAGCGAACTGAGACGAGTGTTGATTGAGACAGCTATGAACATGTTCAGCATGAAAGTGTCTCCGATCATGACGTATTCCTTCGAAGTTATGTCACCATTACTCACTGCGACACAATCACACAACTGGTTAAAATCGACAGAGCAAAATCGACGTGTAGTATCAAGAAAACGCTTTGTGTCTCGCAGTTTAGTTCCTCGACATGTTGTTTTGAACTTTTTCGAGCGCGTTCCTTTATTGAAGAATTTTGTCATCGTTTTGTTTTCTCGGGCGTACATTCAAAGAAATACGACGCTGTGCTATGGTTAAAACGTCAAGAATGGTTACACAAAGGCATTTTGCAGTCCCCTGCCTTGATATCAAACTGTTGGCGAGCTCACAGAAGAAACAATCGTCATTTGGAGACGAGGACATCTGTCCATTGTTTTCATCACATTATTTGCACCACTTCTATTTTCCATCTTCCTTGTCTATCGTGTGTGTGCTATGAATGTGGCGAATCAGCTGCATTCAAGTACCGCATTACAACGTGTAGCAAAGTAGTAAACTGCATAGAGCATCTAAAAGTTTTATTGATCTTGAAGATCATTACTTTTATGCAACAGAATAATTTATATTGCAAACATATTTTGTCATACTTTTGCTGCATAGCGAATGGCGGGAAAATATATCATGAACAACAAGTTTGATTTGGAAAGGACATTGCAAGAACTTTACGTGCAAAATCTCTCACACACTTGCCCACAACCATTTTTATCCAAAGGACATAAAGATATTTGAACGATTTTAAATCAGAGTTGTCCCGCGTTAGCCTTGAACAATATACATAGATATAAGATAGATAGATATCAGTATATTTAGGACATATAAACACCTTAATACAATATGTGGCTATAATACACTACATTGCATTACATCTATAAACGTTTCAATTCAGGCAGGTATTTCTTGATGTCTGACTAACACAATTAGGTTACTTTATTTTTATTGATTTTTCCTTTTACATATACTATATACTGTATGTATATACACATAATGGCTGCAAACTCGTGTACGATCATGGCCATCTATCGGAGTTACTACTTTGGATGCGCTGAACGAACGTGGCTCTTTAGTCCAGCCAATGACTTGCAGACTTTGGCACAATGCACGGTATGTGTGTGGTTGATTAAAACTCTGTAATGGGACACTATCTGAATAATCCATTACAGTCCTCGTCCTGTGTACTCTGATATGGCTCTTGAGACCTGCCCTGCTCAGACATACTCGACTGCAGTCTGGGCATGTTAGCTCATTCTGCTTGGCACTGTCTCCGTGGTGATCGATTGTGACCTGTCCAACGCAAATGATGCTTCAGTACCAACGACTCGATGCTATCACAATTGCTTCTTAGTAGCACCTCAACGTCTATTGATATAATCTTTATCGTAGCAGAGTTCTCAATACTTGATAAATGCATAACATAAATATAAGTTGTATTACAGTCAGACAAGACACATTTCATTTACTTCATATACATATATACTTATAATTGTATACCATCTATATTATTAATATCAGTTATCAATGCATTTCTATATGACATCTCTTCCTGCAGCATATTTTTCTACGAATTTTTAGGATATTAATCGACGAGACGATATCAGAATGGTGTTACAACGCACAGTATTGTATTGTGCTGGAGAATCGAAACTTGCTTCGAGAATATAAACTCTCTAACTCCGTTAATAGACCTTTTTCACGAGCTACCATTATGGGAAAAGCCAGTGCATTGTGGGACATGTTGAGTGCCTGAAGCAGCGAAGAAACTGGGCTTCTGACCCATAATATCAACGGGAAATATATTTTTTAAGGAAAACAACGCAGTTTGAAGAAATTTGTATCTTTATCAAATCCAACCTTCTCTGTATTCCGAAATCAGAGACATCAGCCTTCCCCATAATGCACTTGCTTTTTCTAAAATGGTAGCTTGTGAAAGTGGTCTATTAATAGCCATTGCTTGTGTGGCAAAAATATAGAATATGAAGCAAGTATGCATTTATTTAATACAGTTGATTCTTTATTTCTTTCAAATCTCAAATATTCAAATCGCAGTAAAATATGTACAATAATATGTACAATAGTATCGAAATAAATTAGATATATATAAAAAAGCCTACTTATTTGCATTTATTTGTTCATCATAACGGTAAGAATGTCTCATAGAATTTAAATAATTTCCCTTGAATAGAGAACTACATAAAATATATTTATACATTTTTATGATAATCCATATTTATAATCTATATTAATTCACTTAGCATGTAATGTAATGTATACGAAAATTTAGCATCCGAGAGGAGAGGAGTACTTTCGTAAAATAATCGTCCCTCATCTGCTGCCGTGAACTAAGTTCGCCCATCGGCTGCGATCCTTGGCTGCGCAAGTGTAGCTGCGAGGAGACAGGCCCAATGACGCGACATCTTCGTGAATCATTTCGGTGTAGGTTGTCCGCAGTGCTCCTCCTTGGCGATATGGCTTAGCATTACACTTAGCATGCAATTTACCTACAATTAAAATAGCCTAAAATCTCTCTCGCTAATTAATGAAGCAAGTTGGGAAATGTATCAATTTTCAACATGAAAATACTATAAATGATTATAATGAAAGAATAGTTGTAACAAAACGTAAAATGTAGAGCATGAACTTTTGAAGGAAGTTGGGCCATGCAATGATTACAGAATAATTTATGTAATTCATCAACTGTAAGCCTCTAAACTACATGAAATTAATATTCAAAAATTGCACCATTTTCAAATTATTCTTTCATTTTAATCGCTTTGTATGTTCTTTTGGAAATATTTACGAGATTGTCAAATATAGTTATCTTCTGACGTCTCAGTTGGGATATTAAACAAGGCGAATTAGAGGAGCAAGCGAGTCACGTTTTGTCCGAGCAGTAATGATAAGTAGGAACAATGCTCGATGCATAATAACAGGGCTTGATTGTACTATGCGAGCTGGGACATTAAGCTAGGCATGTTAGCATCAAATGTATTTGAAATGGATCTGCTAACCAGTGAGGATAATACACAACAGTGGTTCGGTGAGGTCTAGAGGCTAGCACGTGTGGCTGCCAGTCAGGCGTAACAGGTTCGACTCCCGTGCCAGCCGCGACACATAATCGTTGTCTTCTGTGGTTTTAATTGTCGAGGTCCCCATGGAGACAAACCACTAGCTTATCGGGCTACCCTCGTTAAATAAATTTACATCTACATTTACATTCACAGTGTTAGCGGTGTTCAATTGTATTGAGCGGAATAAGAATTCTTGCAGCTGCGGAAGCTGCTATACCGTGAAAATTGTTCCTCCACTTCTGAGCTCACATTGTTGCAGGCTAAATCAACACTACCCTATGGTGGTCAAGCAAGGAAGCAACTGATCAAAGAAACGTCTAGGATGACATTCAAGGTCCTCTCTATATATCTGTCGATGAGTTAAGATCGATCACAAAGGCTCAGAAACACAGAACAAGTCCTGGTTGTTCGTTCTGTATCGAGTGCTAGTTCGTTCAACTGCTGCAGACAGATTTAAGGCGCATTAGCGGAATCCAGTCATGCTGTCAAGGCATCATGGCTTGTACCTATGTCTGGCACTTGCCTTGATGACGTCATGTCATACTGTCTACGCTAAAGGTAGTTACTTGAAAATATTTCTTGATGCTCTGTCTGTTAGATACCATACGATTGTTGAAATTCCTTGATTTGCATTTAAGCCTCTCCCTCCGCTGAAGCCAATGACTGACCCAGTAGGATTCAAGAATCTTTGCCGTGAATACTTAATTAGAAAAAATTAGTTCAGTTTGATGTTGATAAATTTATTTTTCCATTTGTTTTCCACACATCTCGTTATCTATTTATCAGATCTGTGAAAAAGCGCGCCAGGATTATCAGAAATGATGATGATAATGATGATGATAATGATGTTCTTGTAGATTAAGTTTATTGTGAATGATGAAGTACTTTCGGGCTCTATATCAAGTCAACATTAGATGAATGAATAAATCAATTTTCATAACACCTTCCTTGTTTAAAATGAGAGACACTGTGAGTAATTATCTTTAGAAGAAGAAAAAGGAGTACAGTTACATGTCACAATAAGATTTATCGTCAAGCTACATTCCAGCTTGTGCGATAAGGCACAGGATTCGCCGGAGTGCTTCAACTTTGTCAGCTATGCTGATGATTGTTTAGTTTGTTTAATGTTCGGGCACTGACATCAGATCGATCTGTAACAAATGAACAACCATCTAGAATACCTGAGCACCTTGTTCAAGGGTCGTAACCTCCATATGTCAGCTGAAAATCGACTGCAACACTGTTTAACGCGTGGATTGCCCAAATAGGCCTGGAACTCAATATTGAAATTTAGGGGCCCAGGATTCCAACTGTTCGTAAGTCGGAGATCTTAGGAGTGGTTCTTGACAATTCGCTGAGGTTCCACGCACACGCTGGCTACGTTCGAGATCGGATTCAAAAGAAGAGCAGTGTCCTGAAGGCACTCTCGGGCACTAACTGGGGAATGGATAAAGAGACGCTGGTCACCACCTACAAAAGGATTGGAAGTCCGATCCTGAACTATATGCTGCCCCGATTTGGTCCAATACAGTGTAATTAATTTCTACACAATGGAAACTACAAAACACTGATAGAAATTTTTACAGTGATCGCTACTAAAATTTACCGTTGAAATAACAATAAAACGCTGATCTGACTGCTGCAAATATAAATCTCGTCCATCAGACATCTTGAGGAAATCGTACCCAAACAAACATGCTTTTATTAAGTTCGCAGTTCTTAATATCTAAACTCGAATATTTTAGCTGCAACAGCGGCGAGACATTGCAGTCATTTGCTACTGTAACTAACTGGAGTTCGACTGTAGTACTCTCTGGACAATCTACAGGAGTATATGACGCCAATTCTGCACTCACTGACCAGTCAATTACACTATGCTCCATAGAGAATGTACACCTTGTTGGCTTCTTCTTCGCTAAGGATAAAACACATTTCAGAAAATGTAGTTAAACTAATTTTACAAGACATTTTTAATTTGTAAATAGGACTTTTGAAGTAGCATTTCTAGATACCCAGCAAGTTCAAGACGTCGTAGGAAAACGTCATGTGTTTACTGGGTAATTTAAAGGTTCACGTTCAGATAAGTTGGCATAATGTTGAGATAATGTTTAGATAATTGTAAACAAGCTTTATCATAATATAAAGTATTATTTTCATTTCTTTATTGTAAATGATTACTTTTCATCGTGTTCAATAGAAGTAATATCTCCACATTAAAGGCAAAATCCACTGGATGTTATACTGATTCTTCAAAATCAAAGTTATGATGTCCTGCGTCTAGTGAGACTTGGGATGTAATCCTGGAGCCTTATTCATGGACCGGGACTAAAGCGTAGTCCAGGACTAAACCTCAACTCCCATATACAGACTTTAGTAATTCAGTCAAGACTCATTCTTTAGTTGCGAACTATACGTAGCAATCATCCTGGTCCATGAATAAGGTCCCTGCATGGTCGACACTTTAATCCCAGCCAATCCATGCAAGAAGGGCGGCAAATGACATGTTTTTCTATAAGGGAAAAATCAGGAAATTAGTTAAAATGATTCGTTTTCCAGCTTGCTTGCGACAGATTGAAAGATAGATTTCTGGGAAAAGTAAACATCCTCACTCATACCTAAAACCCATTAAATGTCGCTTGCCATCTAAAAAAAAACATGAAAAACTTACTAAGATAAGTTATTGCTTGCGAAAAAGACCAAGATCAAACATGGAGCCTTTCAAACCGGGAATATAAAAATCATGAAAACTTGAATTATTGAGGAAAAGGCAGATCACTGCTGTTTTCGTTGGTATTGCGCGTCTGCGTATTTTTGTTGGCAGTTTGGCACCTTATGAAAAAACTATTGGCTAATGTCAGTAATTTTTACCTTCTGAGAATTTGCGATTCATTCAAAGAAAGTTTTTTCTGTCACATTGACATTGCGAAAGGATAACTGCGAGGAATGGAAAGTTAAGTTTAGGAATATCTTGGAGCCCAATGATGCTTAGATGGCGACGGACAATTGTTTAACGTTTGATGGTTTCCAACAAGCCAAAGAATGCGTCTGTTCTAGCAAGAAATCTCCAAAAGAAAACGAAGAATAAACTCAAGAAGTTTGTTGTCGATGGTTTGTAGTGTTATCAAACGAATGAATTTTGAAAGTTCAGGCTCGCGTGGATCAAAGTTAGCGCCATTGACTTTTCATTTGTTACATAAAGATGAAGGCATTATAAAATATCTTCAGGTTTGCAGTAGAATAGGCCTAGCGCTAACAGTGGAGGGAAGTCAGGGAGTGCCTTCTTCATATCTTAGGACAATCTCTTTTTCCTATTTTGTGTCGGCCTTTACTGCCCAAGCCGGTGCAATGTTTCGTTATTTGCTAATATTCAGCCGCTTTCTCGGAATGATCGCTTCTGGAACATTCCATGTGCTCGAAGTAAATTAAAATAACACACACATATACTTACTCGTTCATTATGCAAATTATAATTAGTAAATTCCCATCCAAGAAAACATAATTTTGAAGGAGTTAATAAGTCAGATACGTCAAACCTCGACATCCTGCCATGGAGACAAGAGGCTGAATGGACAACACAATTTCGCTCGGTTTCGCAAAATGACCAAAGAGAAATAAGAATTTATGGCTCTTGTTCGGTCGTTACCTCTCTATCTCTTTGCTTTACAGTTAACGGTGGTTGGGGTGATTGGTCGGAATGGAGTGGCGGTGCTAAAGGACTGTGTGCTGGAAATCAAAAGGTCAGAACTAGAGGATGTACGAACCCAGTTCCTTCAAATGACGGGGATTATTGCACAGGAGACAACGCACAAAATGAAGGCATTCCAGGTGAGAATTAATAAAACACACAACTTATGAAAAATTGTTAAACTGAAACATTTTACTGTCTTTCGACGTGGCAACTGTGAAGCTGTTGAGAAGACTCTGAACAAGTAGAGCCACTGACAGGGTGTGGGAACCAACCCGACGTTGGCCCCTGGGCAGCATGTTTGCAGAGGGGCAATGCCTCAATATAATAGAGGCTGGTAGCATGACCTCTACATCTTTCAATTTTTCTGCAGTCTTAAAATCTGAAAATCGACAACATAAAAGGAACTTCTCGTTGTTGAACTGTGCTATCTATCAAGCCTATTTAAGCAGTGACCAATAGTGATGCAAACTGATAACATCACAATGCCAGTGGATGCTGTCACAGAAACAATCGCTTATAGAAGTCGATTAAAAGTAGTTTGTTTTGAAAATACTGTGAACAAAATTTCCCTTGTTTGATCAATTGGCTCGTTAAAAAGTATTACAATTTTTAGTGAGAACTGTTTTTTTTTAGCTCTATGGTTTATAGTTTTAGCAAAATAGTATTCAAAGTAATTAGTTTCAGTTTTAGTGAACTGACTTTTTGCGGATTAACATAAGTGAACTTAGCTTTTTTCCTAGTTTTTAGACCCATGAATGCCGGTGTATTGCGCTGGAAAAGAGCATAAACTGCAAACAATGGTACATTTCTTGCAATCCCAAGGGGACATTCACAAATCTGTCAGCCTTGAAATCATGACAGCTATTGTCATTCGTTATTGTCATTTTCATTGCCGATTGTCATTATTGTTATTCTCAGCTAATCGTATTGAGAGAAACTAAACCGACTTATTGTATATATTGAATTCAATTATAGTTGATGGTGGTTGGGACGACTGGGCAGAATGGAGTACTTGTGATCATCCATGTGGTGGATCAACTGTCAATCGTACCAGAAGCTGCACAAATCCAAAGCCACTGCGTGGTGGTCTGTCTTGTTCTGGCAAAGACTTTGAAGAGAAAATGGAATGTTTGCGACCTTGCTCCGGTATGTCATTCTGTGCCACAAAGTTATTTACGAACGCACAAAGCAAGATGGCAGAACTTTCGATAAGTAGTTTCTATTTTTCTTAACTTTATTTGAAATTGCTTAACAAGCTTCAGTTAAAGTTTGCTGTAACAGCAGATATAATTCTGCCTTCCGTTAGCGTATTCTACATTTTTGCTTATTCAAATAATTATATAGTATATATAAGCTTAGCATACTACTTAACAAGCATTTTGAATCGTTAACATTACTAAACATTAAAAAGACTTGATAATGTTTCTGTTCCATTTGACCTCCGATGAATTTTAACCAATTCTTTTAGGTACCGTTCAACACATGAAGGAGTATCTAGTCAAACCCTCTTAACATAAAATGACACAGCATGATGCATCATGCTATGATATGATACAACATGACGATATATGTATGACAGAAACGACGTGATGTAACCAGAATGACACAACTTGACACGATACAGGACACAACTTGACACGATACATGACACGCCTGACACAACTACAATGACATGAGTCACACCAAACTAACAAGGAAGAACATGATGAAAATGTAATAGAAGTACAAACAATGTCATTTTGTGATGCTACGAAGGCATAACATAAAGTAAGAGTGTCATTGAGTGACTGACTAGCATGGAGATCAAATCTTGCTTGAACGTCGATGAATACAATTTATAAACCTGAACGGTAACAAATTCAAAAGCTGGATTTCTATGTGGTCTTCTTGAAAGATTATTGTGATAGAAAAGTATTGTTAGACCTAGATAAATTTGATTAATAAAATATATAGGATAGAAGCTGAACTAAGATCAAATCTTGATGTATATGAGTTCGGTAGAATTGAGTGACATATATGTCTGCTGTGTCATGCAAGGCGTCAAGTGTTTTGTGGCATCACAGCCTGGTATTCGTTACTGGTGATATTATTCTAGCGTCAAATGCCAGCGATACTTCTGTAATTGTCACTCATTCAGGGCATACAGTAGGCACATTAGGTATGTGCTCTAGCCCCTCGTCGTTCAGCAGGCCCTATCAAATTGACCACAATTATAACGTAGTACCGGTATACTGGATACCTATTTGGGGCTCCTGTGATTTCAGTCACACATGATCTTTGCTTGTTCTCTTCTTTTTGAATACCGTGATCAGTTCTTCAAGCAAAGTTATTTCTGAGACAGGTATGATTTGACCATTTAGCATTTTCCCACAGGAAACAGAAACCCATTAATTAAGTCTAGAATTTTCTAGATTTATAAGTAAGATAGGTCCTTCAGAAACAGTTCTCAATGCCCCCACCCATCTTAAATATAGGCTGCATGCATTGAAAGTTTATTTAGTTTAGTTTGTGCTGATCGATATTAAGTGAGCTTAGAGTTGTAGGCAAGAAGTCACTCTCTGTGTTGTTGTCTCTGTCACAGATATTGAGATTTTCAGGTTCACGATAAAAACTAAATGCGGTTCTCTCACTTTATTTGCTAAACATTGTGCATAGTTTATCAGAATATTATTACATTTGAGAGAATAACATCCTAAAATAATATTTTTGAAAATGTACACTAAGATATGTTTTCATAAACCCTGAAAATGTACAAGTGGTCACTTAACACAGTGAAAATGCAGAAACGTTTATGCAGAACTCTCACATTCTCCGCAAGGATACAACAAATGAAAAGAATTCAACAAAGAACAGAGACAAATTTTGGTTGAATCTATATTAAGACAGATCGCTACTGAAGACAGATGGTCTCTGGTACTAACCTCAAGAATCAGTGGTGCTACTGTATAGTATTTGCATGCCATGTAAACATAAATTAGTAATCAATTGTATCAAGAACTGATTATGGGTTTTCGAATAAACTACTATCAATCAATCAATCAATCAATCTATCTATCTGGTACAAGTGGTCTCTTTAGCCAGGAGGTGACTGAAGACTGATGGGCTCCTAACACAGATGGTCTTGTTAAGACAGATCGCGACTATAGACAGATGATTTCTTAACCAGGCGGTCTCTTAAGACAGGTGGTGAATAAAAGCAGATGCTCTCCTAACACTGATGGTCTTGACAGATCGCGACTAAAGACAGATAGTCTCTTGGTACAAGGGGTCTCTTAAGACAGGTGCTGACTGAAGACTGTTTGTCTCTTAACACATGCGGTCTTTTTAAGACAGATCGCGACTGAAGACAGATGACCTCTTAACCAGGCGGTCTCTTAAGACAGGTGGTGAATAAAAGCAGATGGTCTCCTAACATTATTATTCTCTCCTTTTATTAAGATGGTTGCATAATATGGGCGGTCATTGAAATCTGCTGAATTATATTTGGATCTATGTGTCATTTCAGAGGGAGAAACCGATGGTGAATGGTCTGATTGGTCTCCATGGAGCTCATGTCCATCAAAGTGTACGCTTGTCGGTGGTGCTCTCATCAAACGCTACCGTGAATGCAACTCGCCACCACCAATGAACAATGGAGCTCCCTGCCTTGGAAATAAAACAGATAAACTGATATCCTGCTTCAACTCATGTCCAGGTACAACTGAAGGTTGAACGCAGTTTGATTTTACAACCAGAATTGGTTATTATCCAGTCAACTATTGTCTCCATATCGTTTACACACTAGTTGAAATTCCATCGATCATACTGGTTTTGCTAATTCACTGTGATCACTGTCCCAACTTGTTTAATACCTTTTTACATTTCCTTTGGCTATATTGTTTGAAATTAGATCTGGACTGTAAAAACACAATGAGTTTGGCAAATGTGGGTTTTATATTCGCAAGCCGTTCAAAAGCCTGTAAATAATATCGAGGCTCTGTTTCATTACAGTCAAACTCGCTTAATATTTCTTTGGATAATATCGGATCTTGCTTAATATCCTGCTGTACTTTCTACAGTGAAACCTGTCTATAATTTTCACCTTTGAGACCCGACGAAAATGACCTTTATAGACAGGTGGCCTTTCTGTCCAGGTTGATTTCTATAGAAAATGTCATTTTGGGTTATGAATTGTGGCTTTTATACACAGGTGGCTGCTTTATAGAGGTGGCCACTAATATAGGTCTGACTGTACCAGATTTTGTGCTAGCCTCATTCACTGTCCTGCTTTTAGGATGATTTGCAATATATGCAAGCATTACAGAATATTTTGTATTCTAAGGTCCGAGCCAGTGGTTGATTGTGTTGTTGTTAAATCTAATGCTAATATCCAGGGCTGTAAAATAACTAGTTATTTGAAAAGCTACGTTTTGGGTATGTAATGACTTTCCCTGAAAGCAACTTTTAACAGTAACTAGATACTATTTTTCAAAGTGACTAGTAACTTTTTAAAGTTACTTTTGTTTACAATTAGTTAATTTTCACTTCTAGACTATAGGTGATCTTGGATACCTTTAAGATAAAATAAGCTTGCAAGCATTCATGTATGCATGTAAAAAGCCATAACAGACGGTAAATTTCAATTCTTTAAAATACATCTGAAAACAATACCATTTTCTTAAGCTACACATCGATGAAAGTAACTTTGAAAGTAACTTCAAGTAGTAGGAACTTTTCCTGATAAGTTACTATTAACTTTGAAAAGTTACTATTCTCTAAAGTAACTTTTCAAAGTTACGAGTAATTTATCAGGAAAACTTGCAATTCTTTAAAGAGTAACTTTTAAGAGTAACTTTTCATTAAATAAAGTAGCATTAACTGGAACTAGTTACTTTCAAAAGGTAACTTTTACAGCCCTGCTTATATCCATCTATCATTGTTGACGGACATGTTCTTCACTGCTTTTGCAAAAATGTTTAGGACGCTATGCCAAAGCAAAATAAATGGTTGTTTCACTCAGTCTGGTTATTATCTTGCCTGGCTTTGCATCCCACGTTAGCTCGCCTTGTTACATGCGTGTCATTTAATTTCTGGATTCCTGTTTTTACAGTGGATGGTGGATTCGGTCTCTGGTCAGCATGGTCACCATGCTCGTCAACTTGTGGACATGGAAGCAAAACTCGACTTCGTCTCTGTAACAATCCAGAACCATCTCCTAGAGGAAGAAACTGCACAGGGAGTTTCACATCTGTGCACGATTGCAAAATCAAAGATTGCGTAGGTTAGTTTGACTATTTGTTGAGTATTTGATTAAAATGCAATTTTGCAGAGGTTCAAAAATTTCTAAAATACGCAAAGTGGGCAAACTTCCCATAAGTGACCTGTGAAACCTCGTTACTTTCCAATCCTCAAATTGCCTTTGCAAATTTCATCTAAAACATTGTGAAATTACAGTCAAAGCTGTACTGGCAGGCACCTTTTGTAAACGGACACCTTTCAGTACCCCCGTCAAAAATTCAATAGATCACATCTCCAGTAAGCGGACACCTGTACAATGCAGACAGCGGACACATTTGTGAGTCTCTTGCGGACAACAAATCCCTATAAGCGGACATTGCTTTCTGTTGCCAGTTGTTGCAAAACGTTTCTTTCAAAGCACCACATCATCGTAAACAGCCGCTAAAGACTTCCGTTGGGAACACTTCGTAAACGTTTACCCATTTCGGGGCCCTTCAGTTTTATGACTCGAGTTCGCAGAAATGATTGAACCTGTGAAGGGTAATTTTGTCCGTCTTTCAATTTGGTAGCGCTGAAGCAAACTATTCATAAGTAATTCAACACTGGCGTGTTATGTAGCCAGAAAAGCGGATGTCATAGCAACACAACCTCGTGGTGCGAAACCCATTTCTGTTTGGTATCGCGATCAAACACAGGCTAGGAACAAGTTGGAACTTGTTTTGCAAATGATTTCTTCAGTTGCACAACAGCAACACGATGGCAGTACTCAGCACACATATAACGTATGGGAACAAGTGATGGTCTGTTCTATAGCCAAGAAAATTTGAACCATGTTTTTGAAGTCGTTTGTCGTTTGCATTGAAGTTCAACTTTGTTCATAAATCCGTAACCTGCCTCTGTGACAATGTTGCCCATAATTGCCCGTAATACTTGTCGTCCCTCGGAAAATTGTTCTCTCAAAGAAAATTCAAATTACTCGAATTGGTTTTACCAAATTTTAACTTTTAAAATTTCGAAATTGAAAATTTCTACTGTTAAAATTCCCTATTGTTGAGCCGCAGCTATTGTTCTTGTTGAATGACGTCATGCTCTCTTAAACGCTAACCTGTCCTATGCGAAAAATTATAATTGAACCCTTGACTGTCCATTTACAACAGGTTTGACGGTATGTTTAAGATTCTATTGTATTATTGAAACTTCTGAGAATTTAATCTGCAGGCCTATTTGAAGCCTATTGAACTTATGCCTATATTTCAGAAGGTACTAATGCATAGTACATTCTGACTAACACGATATCAATCTGGTCAATTAGTCAGAATTGATTAAAACGTGTCCATTTTGATAACTGCTACAACTTTGCTTTGCATGCAACAGAAGGAAAGTTAAATAAGAAAATGACATGATGATGAACTGAAGGCCAACATTGATGCTGAAGCTTTAATTGGAACAATTGTTTAGCGGACATACAGTCAAAGATGTAGTAGCGGCCACGTCTATAGATCGGAGCAGCCACCTGTGTATAAAAGCCACTCTTCATAATCCCAAAATGACACTTTCTATAGAAATCAACCTGGACAGAAAGGCCACACCATCTGCACCAATTATCTCTACGAAGCAGACTGAAATCTAGAAACAGATCAAATATTTTGCTGGATCCACCCTGGGGTAATCTCCGTCAGTGATTTATCAGTCCTGGGTCTTTTTCCTATTGGACGTTCATAATAATTGTCCAATTGTTATTTTATACAAACTTGATAGGGAGTGTTGATGGAAGCTGGTCACTTTGGTCTCAATGGTCAACTTGCTCGGAGAAAACGTATTGCAATAAAGGAAAGCATCAGAGGAGTAGATCATGCACCAATCCTTCGCCATCTCATGGTGGACTGCATTGCAAAGGCCTTGATATGGAAGTTGAAAACTGTCCAACAAAAATCTGCCAAGGTTTGACCATAGTTTATACATCTATATATGCATATATGTTATTAAATTAGTATTGTCAACAATTTTGCTATGATATCAAAATTTCACTCTGATAGCGCTATTTACAAAAGTCGTTCAGCAGATCGAGCCACTTGCAGCAACAGACACCTATAAACCAGGGCATTCAGCGAGATTATTTTGTCAACTGGTTAATGTAACTTATCGATTTAAATAAGCAAAGACGTGTTGATGACTGCAAGATGACATCATATCACATGACAGCCAGAAACAAGATTATAATTGTGCTTGAGGATCCTGGATGACAATAGCAGGGATTATCTGGAATTAAATTCAGCATACTGGTTGTTGGAAACCGAGATTGCTCATTACAGAGACAGTGGCATGCTCTGAGAGTCAAACTCAAAACCTTTGGATTGCCGGTCCACTGCTCTGCCGTTGAGCTAGACGCACCCTCGTTAATCTGCACGAATAATCTCCCTTATATATCTGCCGCCGAGTGAGCCTCGTTACGTCGTCATGTACCACCCATTTGGTAACACGACCGCCTTTTATTTACGAACCACCATGAGTTGCTTTGTAGAGTGTCAGTGTAAACATACACTATCCAACACTGGTTTCAACAGTTACAGCGTTAGCTAAACTAGTTATAGGGGTAGATAATGTATATATAATAAATCGTCATTGTATTTCTTCTCTTTTTCTTTTCAATGATTGATTTCTTCTCTCTATTATACTGATAAATTTACAGTTATATGAATTGTATTTTTATTTTTTCTTCGGATTCTTTGTAATCCTTTGCGTGCTCCAATAAACAAGCAGCTTTTGCTTACGGAGTCACGTCAAACTTTCACATGTACATATTTTAGCCATTGTTTATCTGCTTCTTGTATACTCTACTGTGATTGTTTGAAATAAATGTCTATCTATCTATCTATATATGTGCTCTTCTATGAGCAGATATGGAAGTTGTTGATATTACATTATTACTTGGAAACAGGCTTCAACTGCTAGGTTCTACATCGCAGCATTAGCTATATTGGGAATGAATTAGTCTCAGAACTAAAATATTGTTAAAATTTACGTGTGCAAATCTTTTGGCAGTTTTCAAACCAACGCCAAAGCCAGTCATTAGTGTCAGCCCAGATGAGTACTTGGCCCGGGAGTGTGGTGCCACTGAAAAGTATAGTGTGTCTGGTACAAAGGGAAAGACAATACCGTCTGAGATATTTGACCATTTAAAGTTTGCGGCTGAAGCACTCAAGAAAGGCTACTTCAATTCGAGACTAGAAGAAGATTCACAAGTTGTAAAGGTACGTGGTTAATGGGTTATACTTATACAGTACAATGAATTTCATTTACATGTGAAGTGTTTTCGAGGTGAAACGTTTTCAGACCATCAACGCTGCTAATAGCCGTATCATGCTGTGAACTGCTTATACTTCACTGATACAGTTAGCCCTGCCTATAATGGTCGCCTTGGAATCCAAGGAAAATGGCCTTTATAGACAGGTGGTCATTCTGTTCAGGCTGATTGCTACAGAATGTTTCATTATGAAGAGTGGCCTTCATACAATTGTGGATGCTCTATATAGGTGGCCGCTAATACAGGTTTGACAGTACTGTTGAAAACCAGTGATGATAAAACAAACGGAAATAACATTCTTTGTAGTTTGTCTTTGTTTTGTTACAAATAAATCAATAGCAAAGGAGGTATTATTAGAAGCGGATATGAAAACTCACGCAAGTGGCTTTAAAGTCATAAGACTCATATGACACAGCACCTCTGGCTGTCAGTCATTGCAGACGGAATGACGACATTCAATGTTAAAACAAGTGAAACGCCTTATTTATTGAATCTGTGGAGGTGCTTAAGATTACGAACAATCTATATCTATATTTCACAAACGTCTGTCTGTATGTTTGTTGGTTTGTTTGTTTGTTTGTTTGTCTTTTTGTTTGTTTGTTGTCTGTGTCTTCAAAACCCAGCACCTGCCACTCATTAGCAAGTATGGGTTTGACTAGCGCTGGGAAACAACAAGGCTCTGGTTGTGCACAGTTTTCAAAACACAGCGCTAACGCTCAAACCAGGTCAAAGTTGAACAATGCAATTTGGTGCAGAATCAAATGGAGCCGTTTTCCAAAAGGTCGCCTTGAAGCCGAGCTATATCTTCTGCAATTTTGACGAAATTGTCGCTGTAGTATGGGCACCTTGAATTTGCCTTGCTTGCCTTTGCAAACTGTTACGCTCGAATGGTTCGAAAGGATCGATGTCAGTCTCTTCGGACCCGAAGCTGAGATGAGAAGCAATGCGAAGCGTTCCACGCTTGCTGAAACAGCGTAGGAAGTCGGACCAGCTAATGATATCATTTCTCATACTACTTTATGATAGATACTACTTCATAGGCTAGAAAGGAGAACTGTGATTTGCATTGGACTAATTTACCCACGCCCAAATGCAAGGCAACGGCGCTGGACGCAGCTGCTTTAGCAGCGCGGACCAGCTAGTGTTACAATAATATAGTCACAGGGCTGTAAAATTACTTTAAGTACAGTAATTAATTACTCCTCAAATTACTGCCCCAAGAATGTAATTAATTACTGACAAAAATTACCAGGCACAGAAAGTAATTAATTACCCCTCCCAAATTACTTGCCAATTAAAGTAATTTCAAGTAAAATTACTAATTGCTTCAGCATTTTTCAGGAAGACAAGTAGGCAAAATTAAGTATTTGAAACACAATCTTAGACCAGCTACATCCAAGCAAGAAAGCGTATGATCGTAAATTCCATCGGCTCTCAGGTCCAAGGCGAGGTATAATTGTAGTGATTTGTATATTGCATCGCACATTCAGAGTTTCAGACTTCGTTGTCTCGCTCCTCTTCGCGATAAGCTTTTTCTCGCAGTCGTAGTACTGTCGCATTTGAATTTCCCTGTTCGAAGCCGGTGCAAATATGGTCACTGTCAGAGTCAACCACTCTGACTCAACCTTGCACTGAACAAATTTTAATCTCAGTTGACAAAGTTGCCTGCTCGAGCAACACGAGCACGAACGTCACAGCCTGATTTGTTCAAGCCCTGAAAGCAAAATCACAAGTGAAATGTTCATCTCTCCGACTGTTGTCATTCAAAGTCAACAGTTCTCATACGTGCGAGCGAAAACAATAGTAAACTTTACAGCCGCAAGAAGATGCAAAAATCTCTCGACGCCAACGTCGTGTGTCCCTGCTGAGTTTCATCACCTCTAGTTACTCGCAGGATCAACGCGTCTGCAAGAAATTCTAGCATTTTCAACTTTGGAAATTTATGAAAAATACAATTCCTTGTCTAAAATTCCAAAATTTTCCATGAATTCAAATATAAGTGTCTTCTTATGGCCGGTAAAGTCGCTTAGGATTTGGAAGCGAAAATTCTGAGAACTGACCGCACGACGAAATTGTTTAGACATGCCAATCACCTCATCTCTCTTGAACACAACGCCTCACGTTCCTTAATTGACGTCAATTAAGGTAGATCCAGATCGTTTTTGGCAACGCGAGGAAATATCGCATTCACGGTCAAATCCTACAAACTCGATTTTGCGATAAATGCAATTAAAAAAGATAGGATTACTCGATCTCAAAAATTAAAAGGGATTCTTTACCAAGAAGACTAGCTCTATTAATACTACCAATAAAAGTTCTGGGGTTTATGAGCACTTTAAGGAGACCCTGTGAGAGCGAAGGATAAGCCCACCACAACTAAATAGCCGCTCACATGCAGCGCTTGCCGGGAGGGGTGTGTTCAGCTCCAGAGAGAGGGCTTTCAGGGAGGCACATCGTCCATTGAAAATATCGAACGTCTCTTTCTCTGAGGCAAGGTAAACGTCAAGGGCAGGTTTGTCACCCTTCCTTTTCGTTTTGTAGAAAGTCTTTGTCGACATTTCAAGCTGTGAGGTCTCTTTATCAGCCAAATTGTCATTGCTGATGCGATCCTTGATGTAGTTCAAACCTGAAAATGAAACAAAAACAATAACATGAGATGGCAAAGAATCCAGCATATAACAGTTGCAATACCAATCCATTGTTTGAAACTTATAGACACTGACGTCACAGGTATAAAACTTAGACATGACATAGAGTTAAAACCTCTTCATCCCTTTATGTGCAATTGGATCATTAAACAAAATATTGCATAGTCAGGTAGTACTTCCATTAATTTTGCTTCTTGCTATCATCCACGTCCTCACCTTTCTCCAACTGTACAGTATCATCTGTCCAGGTGTCCTTGAATTTTGGCAAGAGGATGCTTGCAGCAATCACTTGTTCGTCGCTCATCACTTCATTGAAGCGTTTGTGGATGCCTGCGATTAGAGCATCCGCCAATGGCACAGCTACCGTCTTCCCAGCGTCGGTCAGGCTTCTTGCTTCAGTTTCGAGACACTCGAGTAGGAAGACGATTGTCGGCAAAAGCGTACCCATGTATGTGTCTGCCTCTCCTTGCACAATGTCTAGCGCAACGGCGACAGGCTTGACGATCGTCTCAAAAGTCGACAGGAAATCGAGCTCGGTGTACTTGAATCTGAAGCACAAGTAGACACAAGCTCAGATACGAGCAAGCAATATTTCTCTAATCAAGCACAACCAATTAATCTATAAATAAAAATTAGCCCTGCTGTCTAGACAGCCCTGGTGAGACAATTACAAAACTCAAGAAAATGCAGAGAAAGAAGAGCAATCCAGAAATTATCCTAAGAGTTGACATAAAATATTAACAAGCATTGATAAATGAAATAGCTGTGAAGTCATGCAACAGTACTTACTTTATCAAGTCCAGACGCTGGCAGATTGTATGTAGTGCATTTGGACCTTTTTCCCTTGCAATACGATTTAGCCAGCAAACAGAATCGAACGTAGAATTCCACCTTGTGGAGCACGGTCGAAGAATCCCCAAATCGCTCTCCTCAGCGACGATTTCTGCAGCTTGAGCAGACTGTGAAGTTTTATTCCACAGGGCTGTGCATTTCGCAAACGTTGAACGACGGCTGATCTTGCGATATGAGCCTGAAGCGGTTTCAACGACTGCTGCATCTGTTGTGGCGACCAGATTCAGGGTATGTGCAGCACAACGCTTATGTGCAGGAAGCTCAATGTAGTTGTCTGTAGGACCGTCATCGAGAAGCCCGTCGATGGCAGTGATGTCGGCTGAGTCGTCGTCCTGGTCCATTGTGGAGAACACATCAAACGCCTTTACAAAGTTCGAATCGTTGTCGGTACTCATTCTACAAACTTTGCTCTTAACGCCGTACTCCTTGTGGATCGAGCACAGTGCACCAGCAATGACGTCGAATATGTGGCTGCCAGTAAGGCGTCTGCAAGCTATTGCAGCACTTTCACGTTTAAATGTCTTGCTGCACAGCCAATCACCTGTTACCCCGATGTAAGACCGACGATGTGCTGACCAGCAATCAGTTGTCGTGGCTATCCAGTCAACTTTTCCCATCTCTTCTTTGACTGTCTTTACTGACATGGCGCTGTCGTCCTTCAGTAGAGTACCGTGTTGGAGCTTTCACTCCAGGCTGACAGGCTGGCAACAACGCAACAAATGATGTCTGCTCAACAAAGGACAGCGGCAGAATGGAATCTGTCACCATGTTCAGCACGAGACTGTTGAGCTCCTATGAGGACAACAGAGAAGGCCAATCAATTTTCTTTGACCACAACAGTGTAGTCTGCTTGGCAGCAGGCTGGAGCAGGTACTCTAGTATTCAGGTACTCAGGTACTCAGGTACTCTAGTAATTCCAGGTACTCTAGTATTCCAAAGCTAACGAAATCGGACTGTACTTGGTTGAAATACCAGAGCTTGAATGCCACTACGAATTGACGTCAAGTAGGAACTTTGTGTTGCGACTGACTTGCTCAAAACACAAGAACGAG
>OFHS01001179.1:2714-30405 GCA_900245855.1 Calvadosia cruxmelitensis
CCCCCCTTGGCACGAATGCTGTTACGGTCATGCATTCTACTAGGCTGAATATCAACCCCCAATCAATCAGTACAGGATGTCATCGCGACAACAGAAGGAGTGACGAGAATGAGTTCCATCTTGGAGCTGCTGTTATAATGATTACATTGGAGTACCTTGTGAATGGGTTTGAGTTTGCCACGGCGGATCGTGATGTGTTGGCCGCAGACGGAGCAGCGCGTGGCACCAGACACCACGAACCACTCTACCACGCAGTCTGTGTGTACATATCGCATCGTGCCCATGCATCGACAGGGTGACACGATGGATTCGCAGTCTGGATTGACGTTCGCCAGACATATGCGACAGGTGATGCCATCAGCATTCTCTCGATCTTCGATAGTGACAGTGGTCGAAGTAGCATCGGGTGCACTTGGAATGGTGGCAGGCGGAAGCCGTACATTTGTGTGTCCAGTCACCAAGGCGACAGTACGGGTCTCTGTGGCCATGCCTACAGTTGGTAGTTTGATTCAAGGGTTTCACTGTGTCAGATGCTCACTGCCAGCTTGTCTTTGCTGCTGGTAATCTGTTTGCTGCTAATTGGAGTGGCATGAGTTGACGCTGTTTCTTGGTGCGGCTGATAGTACTGCTGTTGTTGTGAGTTTCAGCGTTTCAGCCGACTCATGCATCGCCGTGGCATTCAAAGGGCAGAGGATCATTGCCATTGTAGAGATGGTCGGCAGACCGTGAAAGCATTCAAGCGAGTGAAAACGGCATCAACAATGCCCTTCCATCTGCAAGGACATGGCATCCTCTTGATGACACAGACTGTTTGATGGTGAGTTTCTCTCCGCGTGGTTTGCCATAGAGAGGCCCGCCCGCCTGAGAATGCTCATCACTTTGCACAGCAGTTTATCCATCAAGCCACAAGACGCTGCATCGATTGCGATACGTCTTTAACCATTCGCAATTTCAATGCCAGACGGAGAGATGATCACGCTTCTCCTTGCGATCACAACAACAGACTCAGTAATGATGCACGTGGTGTCATTTAAATGTCATCGACAAAGAGACAGGCAGACAAACGAATACATCTGCCTGAAGGAAAGGCAAAGGATGCGCGCCCTCGTCTTCATCCCTTGCTCTCTCCGAGGGAGGCCACGAGCACATCCGTAGCATAAGTTGACACGTAGTGTCTCTATCGTGTAAGCCCCATCATGTGCACTTGCTGTTCATGATCGCTGAGCAATTCACTTAAACATAACGCCAGCCATTTCATCAGCCACTTCCTAGATGTCAAAGGAATTTAATTAGTACTGAAATGTTACATTTTCACGAGTACAAATGTAATTTTCAATTGGGAAATATGCTCGCGGATTCAGAAATCATTTTGCAAGTTCTGACCTCAAGGTGTTTGCTTTTCATAGTAAGTTTCTCTTGCTGCAGATTCAGTGACATTGCGCTTGCGGTCGTGGGTAGGATTGGGTCTCGCTACAGTCCCATCAGCCATCGGAAGAACCAGCAGCGTAAAGACGCAACAACAACAACAACAACAACGATCCATGTTAGTCAGGTGACGGTGTATTAAAAGACAGACGGAGACCGCCACGTGGTTAAGCTATAAGTGGATCCTACTCGCCCCAGATCACCAACCCAGACAAGGCAGTTTAAAATGTAAAACCGGAGGGCACGCTATCATTCTCAGCGCTGTCAGCCTGCTTGCTTCATGTAGCACGCGTGAACTGGAGATGGCACCATCAGACGGCATGTTGGCGTTCGATGTGCAGGAAGGTGATCGATCACGTGACGAATGCCTCGGGAGGGATCTTGCCAGACGCCTACAATGAATGAAGACGCATCGTAAGAATGCGCGAGCGCTGACGGAATGCCGTCAAATGACCACGTGACAACGGCAGCAGCATCTACTGCACCTGCAGGTTGGTGAAGACAACGGCTGCGCGCTGGTAATCCCAATCGTTGTCTTGGAGACACCTGGTAGAAGAATAGAATGCGAGGGTAGTATGAGGGCAGAATCAAAGTGTTCTGTCGCTCAGAGAAAGGACTGGCGATTGACGCCAGAGGGAAGGGGGCAAGGGGTGCACTTACTGGCGAGAGAAAGCCGCGTTCATCTTGGACTCGGCGGAGAATTTCAACACCAGATCGTCATGCTGCGAATGAAACCGAGGCACTGTTAACTAACAGAAGAGGCGAAAAGGAAAGACCCGGGTGTGAAATCAATATGCAGCTGTACCCCTGACGACGCGTTGGTAGGGGGCAGAGGGGTGGCCGAGGGCGAACTGCCGATCGACTGTGACGCCGCCTCCTGCAAGAACAAGAGAATATAAATGGTCGCATGCTCGTCATGGAATGACAATCTACGCGATGACAATGTCATTATGTCAAGAGGAGAGCACGCACCTTCGATGTGACATTCCTAATCTGCAGTTGGTCATTGACAATGAGGAACCTGAGAGAACGGAACGACAAACAACGATCTAGGTCACAAGAGGAACACAATGTGACACGCCCAGTGCTCTTGTGCAGAAGAGAGAGCGGCATCAGCACATACCCCGCCGCAGAGGCATTGGGAACAACGACAAACGTTCTGGTGAATGCCCGAGCAGTGCTTGTGTCGACTGAAATAGAATGACAAGGGTTGTTGTCATAACGACGAATGACAAACGGACAACGAGGTAGTAGAAGAGTGTGCATGTCAAATGTCATCGTGTCATACCTTCAACGAATCGTCCTCTCACCGTAAAACACATGATGGCACTCTGCACAAAGCGAAAGACAACGTATGAAGAGCACGAAGACAGACAGAGAGACAGACAGGTGACAATGTACGGCAGCGGTGGCAAATGATTGAGTTAGAGACTGACCTGAGCGAGTATTAAATCGATGTTGAAGGAAGACAAGTCGTGTTTGGTCTTCTTGAAGTCGCTCGTCAATGTGGCCACCGTGGCTGATTTGGTGATCTTTAGAAGACTCGCTCTCTTGGCTGCAAATTTAAACCAAGTCATCACATTACCATAACAACTGACCGCCTTCAAAAGCAGTTGCACAGCGAGGCTATTAAATGGACTCACACTGATCCGTGATGCGCTTTAGATTACGACTCGATCGAATGTAGCTAGAGAGCGACTGCGCATGACTGAAACAATCGACAACATACGTCAACGTTAAAGGCAAATCAAAGCAAAGAGAGGAAATATCACATAGCGAAGCAAAGATATGAGGCTACCTCTCCTGGGTGTCCCTGCTGTCTCTGGCGTTGGTGTTGACGCACAAGGAGAACACAGCCTAAACAACAACAACAACAACAACGGAGTCAAGACTTAGGTCTAGAACGCATGTGTGGAACCAATGGTCGTGGAGCGGCGATGGAAGCTTACGTCATCGTGGTAGGCGTCAAGGAGGCGTTGGCGATTGTCAGAGTCGAACACTTCAATGTAGCTGTAGCGGAGACAATCACAGTAATCACAAACGAGGCATGTTTATGAAAGTGAGGTACAAGAAGGACGCCATTACCAAGCATACCTTTGGAGGAATCCCGAGATCGCTCCTTGGACGCTGTTGTCAACCAGATAGTTGTCCTGGAAAAGTCAAACAGTGAAAAGATTAGAAGGAGCAGAAGGCGGACTTGGTCAGGCGGCGATGGTTGCTGCTGTTGTGGCTTCCACCTTGACAGTGGGAAGGGGCAGCGCTTTGGGGACGTCGAAGGCGATGGGTGGAGGAAGCTTCTGACCATCCTGAAAGAGAGATCGATGTCATTATACGCAACAAAGCATCACGTGGGATGACGTCATTATTCCAGCAGCCAATCAACGCACGACTTACCACAGTCTCGATCTGAGGCAGCCGATTCCTCACTTCACTGTTGAGAGACAAAACAACAGCAACAATTCGACTACTCAGGACTTCTAACTGGCAACAAGAAGAGGCACGACAATCGACCAATGACAAAGCGTGACCTCGTATAGGCGAGGGGTTTGCTGGCGAATGACTTGACCAGCGGATTCCCATCCAAAATCAACGTCTTGAGGTTCTTGAGATCTTTCAGCACTTCGAGATCTTCGATGTTGTTCAACTGCAACAGGAGAGGAAGACATTCAATCCGAATGGATAGAAAAAGAAAATCCAACGGCGAGGCCAGGGACACCGCGTGGGGACACACCTCATTGTTGCCAAGCGACAGATGCTCGAGATTAGGAAGCGTCGCGGCGACGTCCTTCAACGTGGTCAAATGACGCATCTTGTTATGACTCAGGTCCAGTCCACGCAGCTAAAACAACAAACGACGGCAAATGGAGTAAGAAATGAAAGGAAGGCCGACTGTGATTGGTTGTTCTCTAACAGGATGGCCATCAGACTCACCGTGGGACACAGCGATGCGATCAGCTTGAAAACGGCGCTGGCGAACCAATGTTGATAAAAGGCGCCCTTGACGCCGTGTTGCTTCAGGACTGAAATCAAGCAATTGCAACAGTCCACCATCAGTAGGGTGTCAACTAAGCAAAACCGAGCAATGGCTGACAAACGCACTGCAAAGACAACGGCACAGGGCGACTGCCGAAATGCATCATCACGCGAAACGCAAATGACGAACAGAACCAAAGGGGCGTGGTCGAAATCAAAAGGGCGAAAGAGAGGCAGCCGCTACGCCGTGGTCTCTGCAGTGCGTCGCTCTCGACGATGTCGAGTGAAAACTAAAAGACGGGGGTCTGTAATCACGAACGGTTGAGCTCATTCCCACAAACAACAATTCATCGTCATCATCACCAAGCAAGATCATAGCACGTGCGTGATCAGAGACCGATCGTGGTGCCAATCTGGACGCAGCCGACACAGCGGTGCTGTCCTCTAAATATGGGATCATCAACTCGTAAAAAGAGCAATGCTATCTGACCCAAAGATTCACCAAACGTAAAAAAGAGTTAACTTCGAAGGAGCAATTGATGAACACGGCCAGGAGAATGCCTCTCACGAGACATAGTAACTTCAATCGGACATTGCTAATTTGAGTACGCGGGGCATTTCCATGCTTCTGAAGGGTAATTGCGTACACGTTTGGTTGCTTCCACAGCTCCATGGGACAATTAAATCAACACTGATGACAACGCAGAGTTAAAACAGAAAGCATCCGAGAGGCAACCTGCTGCGGGGTCGCGTATGGGAGCCGACAGACGACAAGAGAGGTTCCCAAAGTGTCACATCGAAAAGACGAAGAAACAACCATAAGCCCTTGCGCGGTCAACACGCTGTTCCTTGAAAAGAAGCCGAAAATAAATAACCTCCACTGGTCAGTGGATTGACGGATCAAGAGATCTATTGATTGAATGACTGACTGATTGATTGATTGATTGATTGACTTCTTAACTAACTAGACCTCACTTTTCCAGCTAGCATACGGAGTATGTTGCACTACACAACGGCATTTATTACATCACTCTTACAGCTGCTGTCTGTCGGTCACGTGAAACATTCAGCATGTCAATGGACTAGGCATAGAGCCTTTATTTGCATCATAGAGCGTGCTTAAGTAACGGCATTCATTCAGGAAGTACGAAAAAACTTCGAACTTTCCAGGGAATATGGGGAACGCCCACATGACCTCACCGTGATTCCATGAAGAAGAAACAGAAACAGCTATGACAGCTACTATTTCGACTTTTCCCTTGGCATCGACTAACGCGGCTCTCATTGATCTTAAACGTGTCTACGTTGACCAGGTCAACTGCCTTCATCCTTTCGCTAGAAGGAATCTGCAGCTATTGTACGTAGCAGGGTAGGGCCCCTTCAACGTAAACAAAGGTAAACAGCACATGAATATATCGAATTGCAAAGAGTACATTTTTCTATCAGACTGCTGTCCGCATTTAGGACTAATCTATACATTAGATTTTGGAAAGACTTACTCCACACGAAAACAAAGCCATGCATGGGTAGATGATAACAGCAAGGTGAAATTGGTGACCTTGAACAAAAGTAGATCTGGAACGGCAGAAAGCGCCCCATCGGATGCATTATACTGAGGACAAGGTATCTGGAGTTCATGGCACATTACTACGACTTAATTGACGCCTTGTTGGATCGAAACAAAGCTGACAGCATCCTGTACTTCATCTCGTTACCTAAACTGACACGACGCAAGGAACAGATTGACGATCGCTTTCTTTTCTGTTGTCTCATTTGTTCCATGTCATTCTATCTGCTGTTTAGAATCATCACCACCATTGATCGAGTTGCTGAAGATCAGTCATACACGCCTCAGTCGCCCCATGTGCATCTCCATTGCTATCGTCAGGCACTTGAAGTCCTCGATGGTTTCGAGAACTCTGCTATCGTGTAATGTAAAATTGCATACAAACTGGGACAGTGCCACAAACGAGGTGTCGCTGCATTGACTTAAAAGGCCTATAATGGACGCTGCTTTCTTTAGATCAAGTAATTGTATTCGGCCATTGGCAACATTTTCGCTTCCTACGGACCGCAACAAAGAAGTGTTAGTACTTTAAAAGACTGCCACAGAATCAAATCTTTAAATTGGATGCTCAAAACAATAGACCCATTGGCCCAGCTCCAAATGTGCTCATGTTGTGTGATGTGGGCTGGGTGTGTCCCATTGCAACGATCATGTTCATCATTTGAAAAGGGGACATTGGGATCCCGACGCTGCTATATGGATCTGAATGCTGGACGTTGCTCACAGCCGATAGATCAAAGCTCGAAGTATTTCAGATGCGTTGCCTACATACAATCCTTGGTGTCCTCCCTGTTTGACTGTATCCGAAATGAAGTCATTCGCCAACGTTGCTGCCAACAGTCAACAATCTCACAGCTGATTCAATCGCACAGATTGCGCTGGTTTGGACATGTCTGTCGCATGGCTGACTCCCGGCTGCCAAAGGGCATTCTGCTGTCGGATGTCCCTGATGGTTGGCTGCGGGACCGTCATGCTCCAAAATTGGGCTGGCGCGATCAGGCCATCCAAGATGTCTCTGGTCTTTCTCATGTTTGGTACCGAAGAGGTGATTCCTTCAACATAGAAGTGGAAGCGGCTCAAGATCGAACACAGTGGAGAGGCATCCGTCGTGATGTCATAATTATATGCACCGAAATCTGGATCAGCTACATATGCTGTATCGCAGATAACGGTCAACACAATACGATACGACATTGAGATAAAATCAAGATTGTACGTTATTCTGAAATGTTTTACTTCAGGTGACCCAAGGCTCCTATCTCCTGCATTTATTACATATGTCAGATCGATTCTTGAATCCAACAGCCCCGTATGGAGTCCCTTCCTAATCAAGGAGATCTAGCTTATCGAGAAAGTGCAAAGAAATTTCACAAAACAGGTGTTCAAGCGTTGCCATCTCCCGAATTTCTCTTACAGTGATCGCCTGTGTACTCTTGATTTAGAGCTTCTGGAGTCGAGTCGCATAAAAATTTGACATCAAACTGCTGCACAAAATGATCTGCTCGCAGGTTGATTTTGACTTTGCAATTGTTTTTAATTCAAAGTATCTAAGTATCGTATGCGTGGACATTCGCTGCAGTTTCGTCCCAAACACCATCCAATAAACAATTCGACTGTCAACTCTACTTTGACCGCGTCATTCCCATATGGAACTCACTCCCAAGTAAAGTTGTTGAATGTAAGTTAGTTTATTCATTCAAACGTCTAATTGACACCGTAGATTTTTCACAATATCGTAAACATTCTTTAAAGGCTGCACGTCTAGTGTAACTTCAGTTGAACTGTGTTTGCCTGTCAGAATCCTTGTTATTCGACAAATACATCAAATCAAATAAAAAAATTCAAAGATAAAAACCAATGTTGGATGTCACTTTGTATTTGGAACTGAGTTGCATGACAACTGGATGCCGCACGAAAACCCTGAAGGGCTAGCATATCATGTTAGACTCAACATGCGAAACCGTTATACCATATTCAGCAAACACTGAGAAATGTTTGAAAGACGGCAATTGATTTTGCGCATAGTTGAGAAGCCAAATCAAAGGTCTTCAAGTCCAATCCATTCATTCACACAACAGCACTTGAGGCTACCCAATGAGAAAAAACCAAAGACGACTGCGAGTACAGCATGATGAAATTATCCGATCAATGCACTCAGAAAATGATACCTATCACGATCGATGTTACTATCAACAACGCCACTGATTTACCGCTTGTGGTTGCTGCTGAAAATATCCCTGCGCTCTTGGACTGGCTGTGATGAAATCCGCTCCAGTGGGAGTCCTCAATCTATTGTTGTAACTTAAACATTCACAAGCCATTGGAACAAATGCTACAATTAAACCTTTCCCTTCCGATGAAGAATTACGGCGGTTCAATGGCAGAGTAGTCACCATAGATCTCAAAGAAAATGCAAAACCAGTTTTTTTTGGTAAAAGTTCCAACTTGAAATCCAATGTACAGTGAAACATGTTTATAATAGTCACTTTTGCATGGGAACTGAGGAAAATGACCTTTATTGACAGGTGCCTTTCTGTCCAGGTTGATTTTTATAGAAAGTGTCATTTTGGGGTTATAAAGAATGGCCTTTATACACAAATGGCTGCTCTATAGAGGAGGCAGCTAATACAGGTTTGACTGTAGTCTAGAGTAACGTATACACCTGGTGATTGCAAGCCAGCAGGCTGCACAATTAATGTGAGGAAATTCGTTGTTCAACTTTTGACTTTCAGCACAGCTAAATGTTTGTTAGCAAGTTGATATATTTATCGTTTCTGACAACATATCTATTAAAGACTAGCCGGTTTGCAGTCAGGGCCAAGGGCATGACTTGGTATAGAGAAATTACTCAGTCAAATGAAAATATGGCAGCAACGCTGTGAGAACGCAACACGACAAATGTTACTGCCCATCATTTTACTTGATGTAAAAAACAACAGAGTTCTGAAATGTGAGCAGCATTGGTGAACAGGAGAGGTCTAATTGTGAATATGAATTTCCCGCTGTGAGTCTCATGAGCTCACATTCAAAGGAGGTAAAACCACAAGAAACTACATCTTTTGTAAAAGGACATTCTGGAAAGCTAACAATCATGCTGCACAAGCACTAATCAGATTACGCGTTTAAAGGCAGATTCAGACTACTTACAGATCTACAAACATAGAGCCAGACAGACCAACAGACAGACCAACAGACAGACAACGTAATGTGTTTGGTATTGCAGAGCCTTTACGCCATCAACCAAGTTCAACCAAGCTCCTCTTTCAAACATCCATTGTCACTATTTCGATGGAAATAACGTGTCCTTACAGTTTGCACACTGCGCTACATTTGCTGAGGTGGTTCACATGTTTATGAAGCAATTAAAAGATTAACAACTGATTAACCTAACCAAAATGACACTGCCGGGCTACACTAGTATGGAAGTTGCCATGAAGCAAATCAAAGCAATCAGCCAAAGCAATCATCCGAAAGCAAGCCAATACATCTGCTCAGAGGGCAGAAAATTGTGATAAGCCGATAATAAATACTGTTGCTTAGATCTAAGCTTACATTTCGGCTTTCAAGAAAGAGAAACTCTCATGCAAACAACATGGTTCAATACTTTCCACTTATAACACGCTTAATCTTCTCTAAAGTAAAATCAACCTTGCTTTCCTACTACAGAAAATGTTCATGTTGCTCAATGGAGAGAGACTAAGTTGGCCTTTCAAACATTCCCAATTGCTTCCAAGTAATGTGTTCAATTTCTGCTGTTCAGAATATTCTGCTTTATCTTTCATGTATTGATTGATTTGATACCTCAGTTCAGTTATTGTCCAAATTTGTAGACCATTGAACGTTCAGCAGTGCAAGTCGTAAGAAACGACTACAGCTAAACCTGTATTAGCGGTCACCCCGGGTAATTACTATGCAACAGGTAACAATTTGAAGACGCTACTGCACTAGTGAAAGTATGCTGCTCTGGCACCAAGGATCATATGCAAACAGCGCCAATAATCAGGTATACCATGCAAAAGAAAAAAAAACAAAATTCTAGTTGTGGACACAAACAACGATCCCACTGAAGACCATTGACGTGGCAGGCACTGAACTCAATGGCACAACATGCAGCTACAAGGACAGAACAACAAATGCACCATTAGAAACTGTGGCCATTGGTCTTCACAATCAGCCAGTGCCGTATGCTGCACAGAGTTTCTTAGCTCAGATACGGCTACCACACTACTGAAATTGATCCCTTTCTAATTGTTCCCACACAGTCGTTTTCAGAGGCAAGCACAGCCAATTCAAGGTGCCCGTTCCATAGTTGTAATTTCATCAAACTTGCAGAAAACGTAGCTCTGCTTTGAGGCAGCCTTAAAAAACCTCAGCACTGCTAGGTTTTGCGCCCACTTTGCCTTGGTTTAAGTGTGTGAGCTGGGCAGTGTGCTATGTAAAATGTGCATAACCGAAACGTTGTTGTTCCAAGAGGTTAGAAAAACCATACTTGCTAATGAGTGGCAGGTGCCGAGCTTTAACAGACATACAGACATACTTACAAACAAACAGACGTTAAATACAGATATAGATAAGGCAACGCAAAGACCTACAAACGAATAATATGAGAATGACCTTCGACAATCAAGCTTAGAGCTAGCAAGGCCAACACGACACTGCCAAGGAACACAGTGCTTCAAACTTGAAAAACATTTGGCACAGAAACAAAGATTTGTTCAGAGACATCACAACATACGATGCATGTATAATCTGTGTTTTTCAACCATTTTCAAAACCAAGACAAGCACTGAGCTACAGCTATTTCCCATCAGAGTTAATCCACAGCATTCTCTAATTCACGCAACACTCTCCATACATTACAGAATATTACAATCAACTTACACAGAAGCTGCTGCTAAACTAGCTTCAAAATAAAAAATTAATCCAGGAAACTCCAACAGAATGAATTTGATTCCAATATCCACTTCCAGGGTTTATAAAGTGAGTGCTTACCTGAGTTGAAAAATGAAGCTAAATATCATTTATGCGTAGTTAAAGGCCAGACCAAGTGCGCAACATGAGCGCTGGCTACGAGTCAACACTGGATCGAGTCGCCCCAGATCCTATCCAAAATAGCTAACACGCATTACTGATGTCAATGGTTCAGTTAATTATTAAAGGATTTGGCAGCCTACTGACCTAGCTCCACAGGGACAGCCCTCGTGATCTGATGAGCCTTGCCCTATTCTCGCGCTGTAGTGGGCCCCTCATTCTATCTCGCATCTCGAACGCAGAATGGCAACGACACGTCAAAATACACGAAAGGATATTTGTGAGACGTCGCAAAATGAATCCACGCCAGAGACTGACACTGCCGTAGCAGCAGATTGCCAATCACTTATCGACAACATGGTCAAGGCCGTGTTAGCAGCAACCGCAGCAGTGGCACGAGTCGAAGCAATGGCATCAGTGGCGGCTGTAGAGACCCGTGCGGTCGGGAGACCAGCAAGTGAGTCACTGGAGGGTCAAAGTACGTGGACGGTTCCTGCCTTTGCCCAAACCTTCACGCTGCCTCCAAGTGCAGTTACGAGTTCGTCGTTTGCAATGGATGGGAGCAGCGCTGCAATCGAGCAGTCTGCCGCGATACCTCCCCTAATGCCCATGCCGGTGGGTTCTCCAGCGCCCCTACAGTATCAGCCGTTTGTTGTTGGCCCCTGGTTTCCCGCATGTATCAGCCAAATTGGTCGCCATGATTGTGAGTTGCAAATTTGTTGAGTTAGGAGACCTCCTCGTTGTCGGTGTCTCGGACACGGACTGCCAACCTCAGCTGTTTATGGACCGTCGGTTGGTCATTACGCCGTCCCCGAAACGCACACGCTGTCCGTTAGACGACATCATTTCGTGGGTGGAAGAATTCGGTCTGTACACCTTCGTACTGAACGCTTATTCCCCTGGCCGCTGGTGTGACTTGTCTTTCTACAAGCTCTTCATAATCCGCACGTATCGGCAATTTAGTGGCCGAGCCTGGTTGGCCTATGACAGGTCATTCTGCGAGCATGCGGTTGCCAGCCAGTTGACGGACTGATCCGCATTTAACAGCCAATCTTTTAAGTTTTTGTGCTGCTGCTGGGTTTGTTGTTTGTGGGGGCAAGAAAAAGCCGACGGACCGCGAGGAAGCCCATGGCACCACCGGCGATGTTCCTATCTGTCTTACGTGGAACAATGGTCGAAATGAATGGTCTGAGGTGAAAATCCAGGAATGAGCAGATAAAAGTGTTACAATTGAAATAATTATATTGCAATTTTAAAACGCTACCTTGCTATGGCTGAAATAAATGCTTACAATTCCAACGGGATGTTGATTTGCAAGCACTTCTGCATTGCTAGTAACTGATTGCTCAACCCATAAAGAAACAACAATCAATAAACCTGTTGCAAATATTAACACCGGTTTATCGCATGTTGAGAAAAGTATGAGAATAGCGAAACTATGGAAACCAAATAGCAGAAATGTTGAAAATAAAGAACTCACGTCGACGGGAAGTAAAGTGAACTATTCCATCATGAAGGCTTAGAATGATTTAAAACATTGCTTCCTGTTGCACATAGAACCAGTGGGGATTTCAATGCGGTACCATATTTGACTACTATGGTTACAGCAGAACAAGTACATAGCTACAACTACTCGATACATACTCCACAGCTTGGCTAATTACGTTGCTACTGCCTGCTCTTAGCTTTGTGCGAACAATCAGTCTTGTCGTGCTATCGCATCAGAGAGACATAAACATAAACATCACTCATTATGCAAATGAGACTATAAGCAACTTTCTTGCATTGGTGAATTGACTACTTTCTTTTTGTAGTTCATTATAATTTCAGTAAAAATAAAGGAGTTAGCTACAACTACTACTCGCCACATCCCTAACTACTTTGCCACTGAATTCAATCAGAGACAAGAAGTTTGGCTTTTCATTATTATTCACAAAAATATACGACTTGCTACGCAAACAAGAGCTCAATCACTGGCTATACCATGCTACTTTAAGTCGATTATATAGTTCTACTGGGCAATGTCACCTCAAATTTCAACAATTTTGAGAAAACACTGTGCTACCATCTTGGAATTTGCAGAGTGTATGTGGAAAAAGTAGCTAAAATAATTGTGGACTAAATCAGAGGGTAGTTTGCTGGAAACTACACTTCTTTAAAAAGTAGCTTTTTACTTTGACCGCTGCTTTGATGCATATGGAAATTTGGCCACAGTGGAGTATGCCAACTTTGAAGTGTCAAAGGGCAAAGAAAAAGCAATGTCGTTGTCATCTATCGGCAGCCATGACATCATGCATGACACTTCTCCAACTAGGCCAATGTTCATTGTGGCATAGAAGCAGGTGCAGCAAAGAACTTAGAGGCCGTTTCAAGCAATTTTCGTCGGTGATATTGGCGATAGTCCTCGTGCATATAATCGATACTGGTGATGTGAAATTAACAAATTACAATTAGAAAACATAACATAACAATAAACTTCCTCTAAACAATAATGACGCACATTGGCAAATGATTTTCTAAATTGTTGTCACTTGAGCAACAGTAGACAACGGGTTGACATGATCAAATGCGGCACAGTTCTTAATCCTGAATTGTCATTTTTAGAGAGAAACAATATTTTATGAAGGCAAAAAGATGTTCGAAATTGACATTATACAAGCACAGTACAACGTCCATAGCAACATAACAGGACAAGCGAAGAAATGATGCGGAACAGTAAACAATTACTAACTTATGATATGTAATTCTGTTTCGATCATGAGAGCAACATGGTTGACACTATCCTCTGCAACTCTGAAGCACGTTCAGCTAGGATATCCATGTCTTGAAGACGCAATACATACTGCAAATGAAACGAAATACATGCTGCCATCCAAACACCCTGATTTTCTTGTCTGTTTGAGCACATTGCTGCGAATTGGCATTTGAATCCAGCATGGTTCTGTAGCAGTACAGATCACTTCGCTTTCACAACAAAGAAACTTGCAAGTAGAATCTTGTAGATGCAAAGTTATAGGTGAAACGGCTCAACAACATTTCACAAAATGCTTGCCAGTGCATTGTTGATAACGTAGAAAATCCATTTCCCAATGCAAGTCAAGTCAAAGCAATCCTCAAAAGCTTAAATTTTCTGGGAAAATATGAAGGCAGATAAGACAGCCTAGTTCAAATTGTTTGGAAATGAGAACCAAAAACAGGTTGGTCATGATGCAAAGAACATCACGGTACAGAGTTCTCAAAAATTGATTTGCCTTTATTCGCTCTGTGGAAAAAAGTGTTTGTAAGCTTATCGGATTCCAGAATAAATGATGATGATGATAAGCTAATGGGAATTGAACAAAACATGTTGATGTCCAATGTGTGAGCTGTGAAGATTTTTCAAAGCACAAGCATGCACAAGAGGGCCCCAAGGGAGACAAACCTTGTGGTTTATTGGGATATACCCTCTATAAATAAAGATTCTTGATCGATTGATTGATTGATTGATTGATGTAAATCATACAGGTGCGATAGTAAAATCCAAACAAGACTACGCAACGAATTAGACGACGCAGAATGCTGAATGTGTAGAGCACTTCATTGATTAAATTGTACGATTCAGTGAAGTGGTCGATTGTTACAAAACAAAAGTAATCTGACACTCAACGCGCAGTTTGAACTAAACTGGGATGCCAAGGAATTTTCTTATATAGTTTAGACGGCATGGTAAAAGTAACGTGAAACTCATCCATTGATCATGGAGCTATTGAGAACATGCAGGAAAGCAGGAAAATGCAAAAATAACAGGAAAGAAACAAACAAATTTTGCTCCTTTCTCATTGGATGCTGCTTCCCCAAATTTCAGTTCAGAGCTCTAGTGAGGAGATTACAGCATATCCAAAACGACACCGTCAAATCATTGTGCAATTGGTCTGCAGTCGTACTGTTCCTCTACTATTTGGCTACAAAGAAGTACCTTGGTCAGAATGTGCTAACACGCAATGAAAAATACGAAGAATAAACACAAAATCCCCAACCATATAGATGTCCATGTCACTATGGTAACAATGAGTCAAGAGAGGTGAGTTGGGACCTGCTCAGAACAGAGAATCTCACAAGCAGCAGGTTTAACAGGGCAATGTAGAGTTTGAAAGCTGAAGCAAATTATAACATACAAGAGAGCCAGCATGCGAGAAGTGCGACTGCAAAAGTAAAAGTAATCTAAGCCGATAAGATAAGCAGTGAATGTTGTAGGATTAGTTACCCTGGTGAAGGCATCCTCCTTAGTTTAGCTGGGGTCATGGTTGCCATTGGATCCATCTACCATCGAAGGACTACAGATGGACATGTCAACGCAGGACTAGAAAGTGTTACTGATAATGAGACCCAACCAGATATCAGATAGACTTTTGAAGATGGGCTAAGAAATGCAGACATCCTGATATCTACATCTTTATCATGATCAGATGGCCAATGGATGCTAACACATCACAATGATTCTGCAAGACCATTGACTGTGACGATCATACTCTGCGAACCTAGAATCCAACATTTTAATTGGTTCTTGCAGTTTTAGTGACGGCCAACAATCCAAACTGCAGGCCTATAGCAAATAATACACCCATAGTGGGTTATAAATCTTTTAAAGGCACCAATTTAGTTCCATTCAAACTAAACAGTTTGAGATGGTAATAACATGTAGGAATAACCAAAGATTTTGCTCAAGATTTGACATATTGGTAGGACAGTGCGGAGAGACAGTTCCGCCTTACATTTTACATCATAAACATTTCACAATAGCGTTTTCAAACTTAACCATTATTTGCGTGCTTGAATCTTGGTTGGTGTTGCTGTTGTTGCTGTTGTGGTCATTGTTTTGACATTGAGTCCATGATTGGAAGACCACATAACATAACATTTCATTTCACTGGCGTCTCCGTAGCAACAGGAGAGTTGTAGCCGTTTTAGCCACAGTCCTCAGCAATGGTTGACCAAAATATTATATAGATGACATGGTTAGTGTCCATGGCATCTACACACACTACAAGAAGACCAACAGACATACCTGCATCATTCTCAATGTCTTGGAGCGAAAGGGACTGCTGTTGCACATCAAACTTTTGTGCCAGACATTCCTGGCAGAGACAAGTAAAGAGAACAATGGATCAGATCAGAGAAATTCACAATTGCAATCAGTTTCACATGAAAATCCGTTCATTTGAGAAGATAATGTAGCCATAAGTACATTGTGTACAAGTGATTATCAATTAGCATGTATGCAACATTGAAACAATTAATGACAGAAAAGTATAAACCAACACACAAACATCGCAGTTTTCCAGGGTGATCAGATAGGGCTAGAAAATGTGAGGACTGGCAGGACCGGCCATCAGGTGCCTTCCTTTTAGCACAGATTTCTTACAGTGAGCAATTGCATTGTTGGCAAACGTTTACAAATTAGTTATGGTCAAATACATTATAATATATGTTTTAACTCCTGAGAATGATACTCACCTGTAACACAGGCACCAAATCAGGATTAGCACCTGACGTTTGGGATTCATTATTGTTCCTGCTGTTGGCAAAGCGCTTAGGACCAGGTGACGGCTTCACAGACAGATGAATCTAATAAAAGAGGAATGGATTTGCTTCATACTTCCTATAAGCTCATATCTGAACAATCGATGTTTGAGATTAAGTTTGGCTTTTATAACAACACAACTGAATCACACAAGGAAAGATAGGAACAGTATACAGCACGGCTTTATTATGAACTTTAACGCATCCACTGGTGACAACTCTTTTTCCGCATCACATCATTGTAAACAACCACACAAACCTTTTTTCCATCAGGAGCAGATATCTTTCTGTGGCAGCTTCGCACTTGATCAGCAGCGTCAGATCCTTCGACAAAAAAGCCAGCGTTGTCTCCCAACCAGTGGAACTAGAACGAAATGATGAGGATCGCGAGTTTAAACACTGTGGGTCTGTGAGCCAGTCGTCTCATGTGGCAAAACATGCTCAATATTCAACCGAAGCAAACACAACTGATCATTGATGTGGCACTGACAAAATGACAACTGGACAAAGAATGTTCCACAGCAGAGTTCTGGGAAATAACACAGTCTAATGTAGTCTGCAGCGTCTTGAACCTTCTCGTTATTCCCTATTTCCCAATGAGAAGCTGCTACAAATGCTTGGTTGTATTGCAAATGCATACAAGCATGTTATCAGTCTGTGCACTCCATGGCCACCCTGTTAACTTGCTAATCAATGCTCAGCAGTCAACAGAGGGGTTAGTTCATTTGCAAAGAGCCTCACCTGCACAGCATTCAGAGATGGACAACCCGTATTTGTAAGCTCACGCAGAATGGCATCTTTACCAAGCGACTTGCAGTTAAATGCCTGTTTGAAAGAGAGACCCCTTCAAAGTCACAAACTCACTAGAAAACATGGTGAAGAAAACCAACATCATGGCAGCCAGAAAGACATTAGTAACATACCAAGACTTTGAACCACTGCGAAGAATCTTTTGATTGGCTGTTCAGTCTTGCCTTTGCACCGTCATTATTACCCCTGCCACGCTGCAGACGATTGCGGCGCGAGCCACCACCATATGGGTTGCTGTCAACAACAAAAGTTTACGTCACAATTTGACAGCTGACAAGCAATCATACTCATTCAACAATAAAACGAATAATTGAATATTCAGAATGCAATTTCTTGACAATCCTATAGTCATTTTCCTACTCCAAAGACCCACGAACAAGATCATTCACTACCTAAAATTTCTATGTCAAGCCCTGTCATCCTCCCACCTTCCAGGCTGTCGATGTAAAACTGTGGAATGCTCTACCTATCGATGTCAACATGTTGGATAGTGAACGAGTCTTTTGAGCTTTGTTGTTTTAGTTATCATAAAACATAAACTATTTATGATTTTGAAAGACATGACGTACTATCGTGTGGAGCGCTTTGTCTGTTCGGCACCTTCCATTCCGTCGTCATCATCATCATCTAGTCTTGACCGTGGATTTATTCTGGGCCCATTGCCTCGTGAGTAATTACCACGGCCTGCAAGCAACAGAAGGAATCTTTGATAAGTCAAAACATAAAAATTCAACATCGTGCACAATTCAGCACCATTGCATTGGCAAAGAAACAAAAAAGTAACATTGAATTCTAAGAAATGTTTTCAGCTCCAGGGTGCTACAGTAGGGGTTGCTGGCTTCCTATTTGGTAAGACACCAGAGAGCCAAGGGGTGAAGCCTGTCCTATAGGTTTTCTGTGTAGGTTCACTCGTTGACCTGATCCTTCTGTACTTCAAAAACTGGTATGTGAACATTATACTAAGTCATGCCATAGGCCTTGTATGGAAGCAACTCTTCTTAACTGTATTCTTAATATCATTCCAGATTCTTTCTTGTGTCTGTAGCATACCGTTTATCCAATTGGTTGAATTACTGTACAACATGTCTTGCTATCTGTCAGCCGCATGTTGATATTGAAATGATCACTGTTCAGTACTCAAAGAAATCCAGGCACATGATATAACACTGGGTCCTTATGAATCAATAATCAAATTGTGGTATTTTGATTCACATGCAGCAAGCAAATCCGCTATACAATGACACCACTCAAGGCTTAAATTTGCCAGGTGCCCAGTCACTAATAAAGCTAACCAGCCCCTTGCTTATACAAAACGGAGTAAGCGTATTGAAACTGCAGACAGACCGATTCCCTCTCAGTTTCAAATGCATTGCAAGTGATCAGCAAAATATGATTTATAGTGGTAGGCATTCGTTTGAGCATTCGCATTGTAATAAAATAGATTGCAATAACACCGTTTTCACTGATCTATAAGAAAGTCTTTATTATAGATCATCAGTTACCGTTCTCAATACAGATTGCCTAGGCTACGTCACAAAATCGTGTTTTCCAATCGAGCAGAAGCTTAGATTTAGTCAAGCTCCAATTTGTAAAGTTGTAAGAAATCGCAAACATGTCTTACCTCTGTTGTTTCTTGATCTGCCAGAGTTTGAACCGCCTCTTCTGGGTGGTCGATATGACCTTCCACTTTGATTGCTGTCGTCGCCTGGACCGAATTTCAACCGTCCTCGCAAAGATCCACCAGAAGGAACCGTTGCTTCATCCAATGCTTGTCCGAAGAGCCTAGACATTATAAAACCAGTCTAAAAATGACCATAACCTAGCGAAGTCCCGAGGGCGCAACAGAAGAGGTTTTATTCTTTCGAAACAACTGGCGATGCGGTACAATTTCCACTTCTAACACAAACGCAATAAACGAAGAGCGGAAAGCAGAAGAAAGGACGACCAGCAAAAATCAAAATGGCGAACATATGGCCTCTTTTTGGAAATACTGCAATTCGAGGTCGCCCTCTTTCCGTACTGCACATGCGCACTGGCTTCATGCAAACTACGGCAGCACGACGATTTTCATTCGTCTTGAATTTGCTGAAGCAAGCAGGAGTTGAGAAGTTTATTCTTGGTCTAGTTGTTATTTGAGGGAATGTTGGAAGTAGACCATCTTACGTCTGGGTATACGTTGGTTCAGACGTCTACCAATTATAAGAGCATGGTGGAATTGACGTTGAGGCAATGTCGCTCTGAGAATGATTCATCGATTATATCGACCAAACGAAGGAGGAGAACCAGAACGCACCGAAAGCGCATCGTTTCCAAGGAATTTCTATCGGAGAGATACCACCGTTGCAACTCGTGGCATCATGGCGACAAGTGCGAGGAGTTAAATGAGGCAAGTTGCAATGGTGGACGTGCACCAAGGAACACCAATCAGTTTTTGATGGAAGAGAAATTACAAGGCTGTGTTATTACAACGAATAATGAAGCTTTTCGTTGCCCGCCAGTGGATGATGACGCAACAGACAACTTCGATAGCTTCAACTCTGATTCCTCTTTGCTTGACAACACAAACGACTGCAAAATGTCACAGTACGACCACAGGCAATTCGAAATCGACCTCAGCCTTTCCCTGACAGATTTCGATGAGTGATATGGGCAATTTGCTGGTGATGAATTTTCGCACATGGATCACAGTCAAAACTATTTGAGTTCTGACTCATTCGTTTATCCTGTTGACGATAGTTTGCCACGTGCCGAGGCCACACGCACAGGCTGAGTAACTCATAATTAATATAGAACGTTATTTTGCTAACAGTTACATTTTTTGATATTCAGCTGCAAGGCAGTGCTTAGTGATTAATTTTGCTGATTATATATATATATAGAAATACAAGAGAACAGTGTCACTTTGTTGCCGTCAACTAATCTATTGAGACATTTTACCCGCAGGTGCAGTGAAGGCGGCCATGTTTGGGCGTATGTGCAAACATCTGGCTCAGCTTTGATCAGGTAAATCAGAGCGACCGATGTGTGGAAAGGAGATCAATTTGTTGCAGTGCGAGTCAGGCATGTTGTTTGACTTTGTCGTTTCTATCCTGAAGGTTGTGTGTGCCATGATTCATTCCATTGGACTCACAACACACACAATTGCTTGCAACTGGCACAAGGGCTCCTGCCCCTGAGGTAAGCATGTCTCTTCTCTAGGCATGCATATGACCTGCAGTGAATATAGAAGTTGTCAGTGCATCTGCTTGACAGCTCCAATGATCTGATACCTGTTTGTTACTAGGGCATCATTCAGAATAGGTAGACAGCGAACAGAAATAAGCCTACAATTCTTTCTAATCAGGGTAAGATAGGCAACTTTCCTGTTGTAACAACTTAGTCAAGTCAACAGTTGAGCAGTTGTGAGAATCGTAAGTGTTATCAGAACAGATCTAGACTCTATCTAAGTAAACAAGAAATAATTGCAAACTACCGTAGTATCCTTGTTATTACATTTTCGCCTGTTATTTCAGGATCTCTGAAAGCTGCAGTGTTATTTGAGGTTTTTGCTCTACACACAAAGGAGAGCATGCGCTCTGATCAGTGATCACATTGCACACAGTTTGCTCAAATGAGTTTGCCATCAAAAGAAAATAATGTGACCTTTAGACCCAGAACGATACTGGTTTCAAATCACAAATAAGGGTTGAATTTCAAAAAACCCCAAACAATGTAAATAAACAGCAATGCGAGGTAGATTGCTGCCGTTTCCTGAAGATTTGCCGGTTTTCAACTTGCAACAAAGACCTGGTTGAAAGGCAATTCCAGAAAGTATTTCTCAGAAAATTATTCGTATTTTGAAAAAAGTTGTACGTTTCCTGAAATGTTTGATCCTGGGACCAGAATAGTTGTGAAGTCTTGGTATCCATTGATGAACTGGCTGTTAAGGAAGGACAACTAAAGTAGTCGATATTAGGTCTCACATTTGCTTTGCCTGATTTAGATGGTTCCTGATTTCCACAAGTTTAAAAGCATGGATGCTATTTAGAAAAATACTAAATACAAGCAGCCAAATCTATTGATTGTCACAAAATCTCTTAACAATCTGATCAAGATAAAAAAATGATGAAAAAACAATGATTTGTTGCCATAGCAACCGTGAGTCAAAAATCAGCAAATTTGATGATGAATTACGTATTGACCAAAGAAGAGATCTTGCTTTCTGTTGTTGATAAATAAATTGTCCTTACATCCAATACAATATCTACAGCCAAATTAATATTTGTGTGGACAGTAGGACTGTCATCAAAGCTACAGTTTGGTTGCTATTGCCCATGTCTCGCGATGTTGAGACACAAGACATACTCGTGGCTTGTTTGAGTTAAACCCTCTACATCTGGTCATCCAATAACTGATCCATGAATGTCCCAATCGGATGCCTGCAGCAATGCACTTCTGTTGATTGATTGCCAGTGTTGGCCACAGCCAGTGGGGTAGTTGGGCACCGGATAACGTCTCCAAACAAAGTCTGTCATTTGTTCCTCAATTTTTCCTTGCTGGTAAATAGTCAACAGGAGCTCAAAACTATGTTCCTGAAAACCCATTGAATCTGAAGATTTGCAAGTTAGCACCACTTTTATGTGACTATAATTATCATGCACTATTTGCTGATTGGGGTGGGTAATTACAATAATTAAATGGCATAAGGGGTAGAAGGTTAATGCAGAAGAAGTATTTTGTGGCACAGAAAGCCTGCCAAATGTCTTCAGAAGGATCCTCCTGACAACTTCAAATGCTGTTATCATCTTCCATGAATTCAACCATTGAGTTTTTCAGCTACTGAAGGGTAAGCACAATATTATATGATTACATTCTGAGATGCAGCAAACTGTTGTACAGTAAGCTCCCTAGGTATGTGAACGCACTATTTTTTTGTGCTGCAGTAGTGTAACATCAGTGATGTTGTTCATTGTAGAAAGGCAATGACGGCTGCAGCAAAGACGTCTCCAGTGGGCAACTGTAGTAGCTGATCTTCAATATCCCTCCGCAGGAGATCACTTGGAAAAGTAGCAAACAGCATCTGTACTGTGAACGCAATGAACTGTTACTTCAGATTGATGTGTGGCTGCTATTAGCCGGAACCGTTACTAGTTATGCTTGTCCTGATTGGGGCAGATTATGACTTCAGCCAATGAGAATGGCTTGAATTGCTACTACTCTGTGTGTTGTTGTTGTTATGACGTTCAAACCATTGAGGCAAAGGAATGGGCTGTTCCCATATAGTTCAGCAACCGTACAATACATATAACCAAATGAAGGGGATGCCTGAAACTGTCCTCTTCAAGAGCCTAGAGATAGTGGTGATTGGAGAGGATGGCAGTTTTATGCTTAGCAACTGTGTTTGTGCACTCCCACCCAACTGACGACCTCCCGACCTGTATTCTTCCTTTATGTAAATAATCAATTGATGACGTCTAACAATAGTATCAACCAATACAAAAAAATATCAGTTGATTTTGTATTTTAATCTGTTGACATTATCATCAGTTGAGCCACAGCAGCCTTTGTCTTTTTTGGTTTTGTTTGCAGTGCCGTGGTGATTGTTGTCACTTTTCCAAGGTTTACAGTGGCTATAAGCCTGCAGCTGAACTGGACTTCTGTCAAAGGGCAATTGAATTTATGTTTTTTTGTAGATCAAGCATGAAAATATGCCCTGTATCAATGCGTCCAGGTTCAAGTAACTTGGCATTCTTGTTTCCTTGAGTATGGCTGCACTGAATCGCATGACAACACTTGTCTAGGCAGCAGTAAGACTCAGTCATTGCTTTCTTCTTCCTCCTCTTGACGTACAACTGGTATGCCTGAAACGTATGAAAAGAGAAGGAGAAACCGATGCATCAAATTGCCTCACGTTAATTGTGCAGCCTGGTGGAGTGCGATCATCAGCATGTGTATAAGTTACTCTAGACTACTATCTTGTACTGCTGAACATTACTAAATGTCATCAGTTGCTCTTCATCAAAAGTTATTTGACGACCAGTGAGCATTCATCATCCAATTCATCGAGGGTGGTCTTTCTGCATTTCGGTTTTGTGTGACTCAACTGCAAGTGATGGCATGAGGAGTGGAATGGCTTTGTTTGAAATTGTGCCCATGTCGTAACATTGTCAAATAACAACTTAAAACCTGCTGAATACACCTATTTCCCAACATGCATTATGGCTGTGTTGGTTCGATTAAATGGAACTTTTATGTCAGCTCATTATTGTTCTCCAAACTGGCTTGATGGTGATACTATTTAGTTTAAATTAAACTGCATTTTTACTTGAAGTAGGATCAAATAATTATAGCTTGTTATAATTATTATTTTAGTTAACCCATGTCCGATAAATGACCCACATATCTAAAAGAGCCCTTTTCGTTGGTCCCTGGGTTGTTGCGATCAAGTGGATGTTTCTATCTTTCATAAAAACAGTGTTTCTTTGCCATGTTGCATTTACCATCTAATTTCTTGAGCTTTGGTAGCTTCTTTGTTGCTAAGTCCCTCCAATCCCCTTCAGCAGTGTGCTTATCTTCAAGCGGATTACCTGCGGGTTGATTGGCAATTGGTAATCTGCTGCTGTCAAACCACGACATGTATTTCATTTAAAGTGAAATCAGAAACACTTACCCACAAAAAGCAAATCTTGCAAGGATGGCAAATCCGCCTTGTGGAGAGAAGAGCAAATATTGTCATAACTGATCGGTTGCAAAATAAATGTATCAAAAATTGTAAAGTTTGAAATACCACCTGCCCTGCGTTGTAAGTAATATGTTGACCCTTGGAATGGGGATATGGAATAATAACCAAAGGCTATATTGCCACTTTTGAAGTTCTACCTTGGCGTCAGTTAATTCTCACAACAGGGAAAACTAATTTCCTCAGTTTCTAGAGATGCTGCTTTCATAGAGTTAACGATGTCCTGGCCGTAAGATTGACACACACAGATCAACCAGGCTGTCGTAATCTAGCTCTGCTAGAACATTCAGTTGACGAACTCTGTCTGCTGTTCACAGCGATACATTGTGCTCTTTCTAATTATCCTGGTGTCTACTTACCAGCTTTTGAAACTCGTCCCACACCTTGACTTGATTATTGGACATGTAGAGCACCTGAAATCAAACATACCTTTGTCAGTACCGCGGTCATGGTAGAAGAGCAGCATCTATTGTTGCGCATGGCAATCTACTCACTTGCAGCTTCTTGAGCACACCAATGCCTTTCAGTTTTTCAATGTTGTTGTATGAAATCCACAACTCAACCAGGGTGTCTGCAACTGCCTCCTGCTCAGAGGAACAAAAACAGAGATATTTATGTAACTTCTTTACAAATTGCAAAGAAAAAATCAACGTCCTTTTTAGTAGAAAAGCACAAAGCAAAACTATTACCTGTTATTTGACAAGATAAGCAATGATTTAATGAATTTAGATTTTGTTGCATTTTTAAAAGTCAAAGGCCCCGGGGCCAATAGATTGCCATGAAGGAAAGTTAAAATCTTTTTTAACATTTAATATTTCAAATTAGTCAAGGTAAGATTTCATTTAAAGTTTGATTTGGGAGTTACTTTTTGCAATATTTCTACTGGCCACTCCTTTGATCTTAAAACTTAAGAATATCACTCCAAAAAATTCAACGCCTCTTTAGAGTGCTTGAGTGCTACTTTCTAATATCTAGTCAAGCAAAATTGTTTATTTTTGACATTAGCCTGTGTGCAAGCCCCCTTTCTAATCTGGGCTGAAGAAATGTCTCAATCAATAACAAAGGCAACCTATGGTTGGTCGTCTATGACTGCCAGTCATTCAAATCAACCTGGCAATGGATGCAATCCCTATTCCCTAGTTGTGAGTTGTGTACACATTATTGTATGTAAATGCACTCACCAAGCCATTCAAGTTCTTGATGTTGTTCCTACCGAGGGACAATATTTTCAGGTTCTCTGCGGGAATAACAAAAGGAAAGAAAAAGTAACATCTACGCAAGCAGAACAAGAGACGCAGTGCATATTTATAGTAATTGTTTTATATGCAATTCAATTGTGTCACGCAAGCGTTCTTTAATGGAATACATAGACTTTGTCCTTGGAAATAACTTGCCACTTGGTGTAAACTGACAAACATGATTACCTCACTAAGAAGTGCGTCATGTTTCTCATACATCTTTCGTACCTATTACACAATGTTGCATCTTAAAGACACATTTATTTACGGCTAAGCATGAATGCAGATAATACTTACTCAATCCGTTCAGGTTGGCAATCTTCTCTATGCAGTTGGTGGAAAGTGAGAGCTTTCTGGAAATAGAACATAAAATGGATTATCTTTATACATCTGTAGCACAATGTATTTTCCTGCATATTCTGGACTATTTCCATGCTATTTTATTCCGGAACTTATCGTTTTCACTCTCTAAGATACATCATTCACCATCTACTTACTCGCAAGAGCCAAGGGTCGACAGCGAAGCGTCCATCTTTTCAATCGGAGGACCTTGACCGTACAACTTCACTTCTGTCGATTCAGCTGCCTTGACGCCGTTCTTTTCCTCCTTGTAGAACGGAAATTTCAAATACAATGTACAATATATAGAATGGAATTGCCTTGTTTACAGCAATAATATGTACATTGGCTTTATGGCTAACATCCAGTCTGTTATGGAGCAAACGTACCCATTTTGCCAAGGCATCTTTGATTGTCGTGCCCTTAGACTAAAATATAAGAAAAGCATTGACATTTAAAAATGGAATTCCAATAAACATATTTTGTGTGAAATAATAATTATGTGTAACTTTGAAGAATCATTGACATTTTGGGTTACTTACCATGATGCCAGTTCAAATCAACAACACCGCAAGATGGCGACATTTTAGTTGCTAGGCAACTCAATTGCCGTGGGAACGGACCGAAAACGAGGATATGCAAATTTTAGATATGCAAGATGGCAGAATCAGGTAGGTACGATTAGCGTTGATTTGTGCTCTAAATTAGGCTTCGTGTAGCTTGAAAAAGCGATCTTCATCTCATATGCTCCCCATTTTTGTAAACTAAGAAAACTAAAGCGCCCTTCTTCAAGTTATTTAGTTGGTGCACGTGAGATAAGCCAATTAATGCTCTTGTCTTCAATGTCTTGTGGTTGCTGACTTGCTGCAGATACGAATTTCATTGTGAGAACAGCATATGCACCAAGATATTTTTTAGAGTTAATTTAATCTCTAAAGATAGATTTCTGGTCTAGCATGACTTTTATATTACTTAAGTTGTAAATAAAATGTAGAAGTATGATGAAACAATGAATAATGTAAGATCCAGGTTACTTTATTAGCCTACTCAAGTTGATGGCAAAGCAAACAATAATTAAGTAGAAATCAGCAGATATTGTTCATTCCTGAATCAACCTGCATGTTTGACAGGTCATGCTTGTTAACTTAATGACGAAACATCAAGCTTATTATAGGACTTATATGTAGGCTATTATGTGGAGTTGTTGGTTTTCTTTGTGCGCTTATTGGCTGGTTGTTCGGCATCTGCGCAGACCTGCAGATTTGTTCTGCATGTGTAACAGAGATCCGTATGCCAACAGAGATCATACTTGCAATATATTCAATTAATTGGCAGGTTCATTTGCTTAGAGCAGTTGTTCCCAGCCATATAATATCTGCTGCCTGTATTTGCTGTCAGTCTTATTGGACCCTACGTATTATGTTTTTGTGTCATGAGTCTGAAACATTGTCGTTATCCTAGAATAGCTGGCTGTTTGAAAGCAGGACTAAATCCTGTCCCATATAGCGTAGACCTACTTAACCACAAAATTGAAGAGAACACTATAAATTAAATATTAATAGTTTCCCCTTTGGGAAGAACGCAGCATGCATGGCATTGCAGGTCACCCTTGGACAATTTACAAATGTCGTAATTATTTAATTATTTTGCACGCAAGAGGACAGTGTTATCAGATTGTACATCACTGGAGAAGATACCTCAATAATAATTGTTTGATTCATTTACACATGAAATGCCTGGCACTTTCGCGTTGCCACCAGGAGTCGCAATGGTGCGCCCTTGCTATATTTGATCATTGCAGCTCTGATTGGTCTTCTTACATAGAGCCATGATAAATGAATGACAGAATAATGTTTAAATATTCATTCCCTTAATCTGCATTCCTTTATACATGGTTAAGCTGTGCCCTCGGTCGGTTATTGTAGTGGTTAGAATCGTTGTAGTTCTTGGCGCTCTCAGGACGCTGAATGTGGTCTTTATTTGGCTCCATCTGAATGAGGAGACTGAGCGATTGCAGGCCCCCGTGGTCAT
>OFHS01001180.1:3115-14697 GCA_900245855.1 Calvadosia cruxmelitensis
GATTGATTGATTGATTGATTGATTGATTGATTGATTGATTGATTGATTGATTGATTGATTGATTGATTGATTGATTGATTGATTTTTCTACCTTGCTTCAATAGAAATCGAATTTCTTTCATAGGTTGCTATAAGAGCTGTCTATCGAATATGTCGGAGATCTGACATTGCACCTGAATAACGTTTCGGGCGGTCTATAATTTAGTCGACTTACCAATCTATGAAGAGCAGTTTGAAGTTCCACTAAAATATGATGATTGTCGTGCAATCTGTTTCCTTGCTGAAAATAATGACATTCACAATGAGCAACCAAGAGAAGATTGATTGAAAAATCGGCAAACATGATGTCTTGCTATTAGCTATAAGATCAGCAAATAAATAGGTGCAGGAAGTAATAATTAACGATAAGGATATGGATAAATACTCCTCACTATGGAACATCTACACATTAAACCAATCTGCCTGGTGGTTTTGGAAACTTTCGAGAAGACGAAGCGATTTTCATATCCAGCTTGGGCAATAACCTCACAAAAAGCAAGTAAATATGAATCTTGAAGCGAGAGAAGCGACAGCACAAGGAACGATTTTGACACTTCACACGCATACAATATGTGACTGCATAGATCAAAATTATATAACCTAGATATAGAAGAAATTCTCATTCCAACGTAACACCATAGTAATAGGACAACAAAGAGCATTGCCTAAACATGTGTTTTGGTTAATTTTTATGGAGAAAAATTAATATTGAATTTACTCTGTGTCATTCGCAACAATTCTAAGTTATAAAATGGCAGTTAATTTGTAAATTGCAGCCAGGTTTGCTTTATTTACTGAGAGCACAATAACTATATTTATAATTATTATATTATAATGAGACGTCTTGATGTATCATGGCAAACAAGCCATCCTCCATGACTTAGCATTGATTCACGACATAGCAACAAAAATTACACAGATCGAACCGTGCAACTTTATTTGGTAAGCACGACACGCTTCTTGTACCTGAGAGCAGCTCTCAGGGCAATAACAATGAAAACAGCCCACGCCAGCGCCGACATGAACGAGCGCTGCCTTTCTACAAGTCTCGGTATATATTACCTTGCTCAACTCATTCTTCAAGTGGGCAATCTCTTGTTTCAATTCTTTCTCTCTAGCCTGAAGGAATCAAAAGCAAACAACACATGAGTTCCTGTAAAGGGTTACCAGTTCTTATACCACGCGCCTGCTATGGTGTAATCTTTTTATAAAACCATACATCAACTATTTCGTCGACAAATTAAACAATTATTCATCTTTCTGGTTGAAGAGTCATTCTCCAAAGAAGAAGCGTCGAGGTTAATAATTAGAGAAAACACAGGGTCTTTCATGTTTAAGAAATTCTCTTCGTTCAACCTTCGATTTCGACCCAAGGGACGTTTGAAAATTGGTCAGTCGTGAAACAATGACAGCTCCAGGGGCCTTACCCATGGACCGGGACTAAGCCCTGGACTACACTATACCGGATTGCTAGCGGAGCGGAGTGACTCAGCACCGGATTGCCCGTTGAACCACACTGCTCCGCATGAATCCGGTATGACTCCGCTCCGCTGCAGCGGAGTGAAATGACTCCGCTGGGAAAGTGGTATGACTCCGCTCCGCTGCGGCTTTCTAGCGGAGCGGAGTCAATGTGTTCCAGTCGAATCCGGAACATGACCTCCTCAAACTCAGCTTCATGCGCATATTCGCCTCGTTCCCTTGTTATTGTGTCAAGTGATGCTTGCTTGGGGAAGTTTTCCAAGGTAGTGCATGCAAAAAGCTTCCTAATTGTGTAGTGTTTCGCTTTAACTCCCTCCCAGTCAACTGCCTCGAATTCGCAGTTTGTTCTGAACTGCTTAACACACTCCAATAGAAGCTCGGCTTCATGATCAGACCATAAAAAATGCCCTGGCGCGAGTTTGCAAGTATCAAGATAACAAGGAAGGAAAGCAGAACATATGCGAGAAAATTCAAACTTGAGAAGAAAGAGAAGCAAGAAAATGATGCACATCATATTTCCGCACGCGTTAGGTAATTATCCTCTATAACAATACATTACAATAGAATCCGTCACGTGACATTTAGCGGAGCGTCTCAGTGTAGTCGGCATTTGAGCGGAGCGAACCACAGTGTCTTACAAGCAAACCGGTACGGTTTTCACTCCGCTCGTGCGGAGTCACTCCGCTCGTGCGGAGTCACTCCGCTCCGCTAGCAATCCGGCATAGTGTAGTCCAGGCCTAAAGCGTAGTCAAGGATCGAATTTCAACTCCAATATAATTATACAGGTTGTAGTAATTTAGTCCAAACTGACGCGATGTTTAGTCCTTGACTACACTGTAGTCCCGTTCCTTAAATAAAGCACTGGAGCTTGTTTGGACTTCCGATCATGCCACTCAGTAAATAAGATTGCGAGAAACTAATGGAAATTTTGGTTTGTTGTTTGCACTTTCAAAACAGTTCGTTGTTCAGGGCTGGTCATCATAGAACACAGAAGTTCCGTAAAGTAACCAATTTAAGGAACACGAGACCAGTTTAAGGAACACTCGAGACCAGTTTAACGAACACGAGACCAGTTTAAGGAACACGAGACAATTTTAAGGAGCGCGAGACCAGTTTAAGGAACACGAGACCAGTTTTCTTTCAACAAAACAATTGACAATAATCAATCTAGATCCAACAGCAAGCATAAAGAAATACTGATTAATCCAATGACATTATCACTGAAATTCGCATCTCTTTGAAAACAAATATTTTAAATGTAACATCTGGACGAAGAAAAACATGCGGCTTCAACAGAATTGTACATATTCTGATATGAAAGCAGATATTACTTGAATGAGATTCACAGTAATACCTATTTTATATTGCAACATGTAGCATTGTGCATGTCGAATCCGATCCATTGGATTCATGTAACCGGTGATTATATCGGATCGACTGAAAATCTCATGAATCAGGCACAATTTTGTGAATGTTCGGTCTCTTGATATTACGGAAAGACAATGAAACAAAGCATATCTAATATGATATTTTACTCTTAATGTCATATAATGTCATTGAAGTAAATCAACCTAACAAATAATAAAACAAAGACTTGTCATTTTCCATTGCATGGTTCGATTATAATAGTACATGCTAATAGGATGATGATGGCGTTTCACAGAATGAGTTGTTTTATTACTTCAATGAAACAATTGCGCAAAGGTACTCACTTCAGCTTCAAGTCGAGTCTTTTCGTTTTTGAGTTGAGCGTCTCTGAGCTGTTGTCTGTACTCCTCTGCGACACGTGCTTCAGTCTATAGGGAAACATAAGGTAAGAAGTCGCTCTAGTTTGTGGAACTAAAAGGCATACCATGTACAGTACTGTATAGCTCAGTAGAGTACTAGCTTGATAGCTCCCGTCACGAAAATGTAACTAACTTTAGTTGAACTAAGTTTCGCTAAATTGTAATACGATCTATAATGGAATAAAGTACATGCGGAATACGAAAGCATATGGACGCATTATGTTTAAAATGCTTTGATTTTACATACGATGGCCTTCTCTTGCATCAGGCGATTGATCTTGGTTTGAAGATCTTGCTCGTACGACCTGTCTGAGCGAGGAAGTTCATTGCCCATCCCCTGTGAAAACAAACAAATAGAATAACCAAGTCAGTGATCAAAGCACAGTGACATACCCTGTGTTTTAATGCAAGTGAATTCATTTTAAGTAAATATAAAAAGTTTTTAAAAGGCAACTAAAGGGCGACATTTTGGCACATTTTGCATTTTATCGAAGGCACTAACAAGAAGAGCCAAAAGTGAGTTTCGAAACTATTGCAAACCTTGTCCTACTGAGATAGGAGCCTTCAAAGTTATTGAATAAGTGCAAAAAATAAGAACATTTTTTAAACATCGCGAGAGGAACACACGTTCAAACATCGCAAGAAGAACACACGTTCAAACACAGCAACTGCAGTAATTGCAGCATTTTGAAATATTTCGGACTCGCGTACGAGAAAAGTTGTTCATTTGATTGCGAGCGAGAACGAAGGATGTAGTCATCGTAATCCCGCTAAACGATTTAGCTCAAAATTGTAATTTCCCATGCCTGTGGCACCTTAAGCACTAACAGCGCCGGCTATGGGCAAGAGTAAAGGGGTTATAGCTATAGTTAGGGTGACGCAGCAAAACAAATTGGCTTTCTCTTTTGGAGCCCTTGACATTTTATCGTGAAACCACATAAGACGCCATAAATAAAAAGTTGGTTTGGCCAGGAGTCGATCCAGGTATCTTTGATTTCCAACCACACATCCCATGCCAGTGGACTACACAGAAAACTACAGTATCTTTGCTGACAATGTACAAGTGTTTATACAATAAATACCTCGTCTGTGTTGCCATGAGACGTAGGTGAGTTTGTAGGAGAACGCCTATTGCTGTTGTTGTTGTGTTGTGAGTTGTTACGATCTCTGCTGATGAAAAGAGGATGAAAGAGCGTAAAATCCACTATAATAGCAGTGCTCTTTCTCACATAAAAAAACACAGCAAACGTCAGCATATCATAACTGGCCATCCGCAATGTTAATGCGTATTATGATATCAGCTCATAGAGGTTTCTTCACATTGAATTCGAGAAGGCGCCTGGTTGTCTTTCTCATCAGAACGTACTTCAAGAAGACTATAAAATTGAACTTCCGAAGCTACCAAAGTTGGACATACAAGTAATCTCGATAAATTAAAAGATTAAACAAATTCAGGTGAATAAAATGTGTAACACCGCCTCGTTCTCACACTCCCCGCTTTATTATAAAACGTCTCTTTCGCACGAGGAATATTGTAAGTGACTAGAATGATTGAGCTGGACATACACGTGTATTTGACTCTGCTATGAGTGTTGTGTACTAGTGAACCACTGACCGTGGAGGATGCCTGGATCACTATAAATGCAACGTTTGTTAACTTGAACATGGAAATATTCACTCGAAATATTGAATTTATTAGTACTCCTTCATGGAAATATTCAATTTGTAAATAATTGTAGATACGCTTCATTGTATTAATTAATTAATTAATTAATTATGTCACGTAGCATATTCTTAAATTTAGTTCCTTTTAGACATCTTTTATATAATGTATTTTAAATTCACTCGACAACACTAGAGATAGTGATCCATCTACTGCATGAACGTACTGGAAACGTTGACTTCCAATATAAATTAACAGCCAATTCTACTATTTCATCATTGTTGTTTAAAAGCAAAGAAAGCGTAATTCAATTCAGTACTGCTCGGGCATCATGCATCACATACAGAAGAAATGTTCAATACGTCTAGCACCATAATACATGTTCATGTTGAAATTCTTCTTAAGCCATCATAAAACGCATCAACATAGCTTCTTACTTTTCATGCGAACGAGACATCCGCCGTCCGGATTTTGATCTGGATCTGCAGAGAAACAGAAAGTAACTGTGTGAAGAAAGTTAAAGTTCCATTTCAAAAGTAAACCCCGAGACGGAAATACTTGACGACTCACTTGCTGCTCCCTTTGACCACGTCAGACTTCGCTGTATAGCTAAAGATAAAATCAGGTACTGTTAACGAGCAGAAACGGTTAACGGCTCTTCTAGCACCCTCTACACCGGATATCATTGTATAGCACCGATGGTATCAGCAACATGGCCCAAGCTGACCCTGGTGGGATTCGAGCCCTGTACCTTGCGAGTTAAACCTAGCGCTTTGCATTGTACATGCGGTTTTTCAATCTCTTGACGTGCACTATTGTTTGTTTGTCTGTTTGTTTGTTTGCTTGTTTGTTTGTTTGTTTGTTTGTTTGTTTGTTTCGTCTGTTTGTTTGCTTGTCTGTTTCTGTTTTGGTTTCATTTATTTAGAAATGGTGTGAGTTTCGTAATTTATTTTACTTAGCTGCGATCGTATATTATTACACATTACAAGTATTATTGAGAGCTCGAGGGATTACGAAGTACTCCTTAAAAACCCTTTAAGTGTGTTTGCAAGGTAATCCGGGAACAACTCTTTTACAGGAGGGTCACTAAAATATAGTTTCCGCGAAGGACGATTCTATCACCAATGTGGTTCGAAGTTCGAACGCACGACCTCAGAGGAGAATGTTCGGGCTGGTCGCCAACCATCCTCTAGATGCCCACTACGGATCTATGTGATTGCCTTGAGTGTCAAAGCTACACGAAAAGTGATTAGTTTTTGCAACTTTTGACTAATAGATGTTGTTCCATGTCTGGCTATATTTGAGATCAATCTGTGCTTCTAATCGGTATAATAATGGAAGGATGCAGAGGTACAATATAGGTACTTGTGAATTGCAGTATAGTGACACAAATCGTGCACGGTTGGATCTTATAGTAGATAGTATGTATTTTGATCATAAACAGTACAGCAGAGTACTTTTTACAATTAATACACGAGTTGATTTAAAAGAAAAAGTACATGATCAAGGTCATCCCGTAAACACTAACGGCTTGTTTGCATGGGAGACCTTATACAGATTACATGATTAAAATTTAATTGAAATAAAATAGCAAGAAGAGAGAAATGGAAGAGAATTGAAAATTATCAGAACAATATTGAGGATCACGAGAGAAAAGAAAATACAATTAACATACAGTAAATAATTAATAGTCACATGGACTAGAAATTAAAAAAATAAAGAGATGATACGTAATAAGAATACTTACGGGCTATGTCGTTTTTTCGACGAACTCTAAAAGAGACGAAAAAACAATATTAGTAATCATCACAGTAGCGCGTGATATAGATATGCCAGCTGTCATATGTCGTTGTTGTCTTGGTTGCTGTATACTGAAGCGCAGGTCTCTGGTTGAATTCGCCACGCGCAGTCCCACTGCATGTCGGTATATAAGTGAGTTGACCTCTGCCACGGGTGAAGACGCCAGGAAAATGCTTTGTTTGCAACGCAATCAGCCGTACTCTTGTCAATGATGGTCAATTTCAGGAATTGTTCCTGGCTGTCAAAATTGTAAATTTCAGCTCAAAACCACGTGCCTAAAAACAAGTGTATCCCGTCATGCATTGGGACTGCGCTTGGTCCATTGACTTAGTTGACATCTATAGCGCACACTGTAATAAGACAGTAATCTAAGCATAAAACGTAGGACTGTCGCTATAAACATATGGATTAGTTAAATTTGCCGTAGGTAACGATAAGCTAGTTGTAAATGTAACATCATCTGTAGCGCTGTACATGTTGGTATGTATCCTATTATTCTGGTTTCTGTAAAATATTCAACGCGTGGTGTGAATGCTTAGTCAGATGAAGAAGAGGAACATTATCTGATTATGTACATGTAATTCCAACTCATAAAGGGGCTGGTATGTACTAAAGAGATGCTTATATTTGCTTTCAAAGTGGCATCAATTATCACTGGCAAATTCTGAAACCTAGGCACTGCCGTTGGAATCGTTTGATGCGTTTTTGTAGTTGCAACTGAGGACTTTAAAATTTGATCGAGAAAGGTGGACATTATCAGCGCATTTATTTTTTGATCTTAGGCATTCTAAGTACATCATGATCATAACGATAATAATTATAGTTAATATTGATTTTGTTGTTCATTTACAGCATATCAGTTTTGAAGCCTGCTACAAAAGTCTAGCGTAAGATTGATTGAACATTCTAGACCGCAAAAAAATACTTTATTAAGCCGGCTGATTACATTTTCGTTTCAAAGCGTTACGAGACAATTGTATTTTAATTGCCACTGTGTGTACCCTTTTCCTCTCCACATTAACTCATTATCAATGAAATTTAACTTCAAATGTGCTGGGTCAATAGACTATTTTTACAAGCTACGATTTCAGAAAAAGCAAGTGCATTATGAGGAAGGCTGATGTCTCTGATTTCGGAATACGGAGAAAGTTGGATTTGGTACTGATGCAGATTTCTTCAATCTGCGCTACTTTGCTTAAACATGTGACTTTCATTAATATTCTGGGTCAGAAACCCAGCTTCTTCGCTGCTTCAGGAAATCAACTTCCCCTACAATGAACTGCTTTTTTCCATAATTGTAGGTCATGAAAATGGTCTATTGCTAATTAAATCATCAGATAATGTAGATAAGTGCTAATTGATAATTGATAATTGATAGTTGATAATTGATAATTGCTAATCAGATAATGTAGAAACGATATTATAGTGTACTTACTGATCGGCCAGATTCTTCTGCAGTAGTCGTCTCATCGTAGTTCTTTGTCGGTTTATAGATTTTCGAGCAATCTTTTTCAGGTACTTTTTCCAGCTGTGCAGATGAAGAACGCTTCACTTCTCTTCCATTCTTCAGTTCATTCTCGCTTTGAAATTCTTCTGACAGAGGCTGGTTAGTGGGCGTTTCCACAGCAGCAGGGTCTTCCCGACGTCCTTTTCTATTACCTCCTTTTGGGCGTCGCTTTGTCCAGACTACCTGCTAATAAAGTCGAAAATTACAGCATTAGAATACATCTGAAGATATGAAAATGCCGTTATGTTGATTGCGTAATTAATATTCTGAAGATGGAATGACACTTCCACATCATTACGCTTTCTTGAAGTTAAAGAATTTCCTACACACTTTGCAGTGCAATCAATATACTGTGCGGGTTGCTTGACTTCACACGACATGCATTTCCGTGAGGGCGTTTCACAAGGTGAAACTCGCCCTCTTCGTGCAAATAGCGTCACTACACATCACTTCTTCAGCTATAGTCAACAATTCGAAGCTCAACTTTTGAACTATACCAAACTACATCAGGCGTCAGATGAATAGTTCCTCCTCGATAAGCTAAGGCTGCGACTATGGAAACTACCAGCTAAGAACATATCCGGAATTGATAATAATTTCGAATCGTAGAAATCATTTTTTCATATCATTGATTTTCTCTCTCTACACACACAGTGAGCACTTGCCAAAAAAATGATGGAAGTATCTTGACGAACAGCAACATAGAAATCGGCAAATACACAGTGTTTAGGCATTCTGTCCGTAGCGGAATGGAATTACCCATATTAAAGCAATAGCATTTCCTCTTAACTCTGTATATGACTCAGCTTATAACTCTCTTGTTTGTTACACCAGAGTCTCTGTTGGGATGGAAATCCCCTGTCATTGGCCTCCAAGATGACCAGTCAAGTCAGGTCAAATAATAGCTGTCATCTTCTCTCACCTCTCCCTTCGAAGGCTTCTTTTTAACCTTGTTGTTTGGTAATGGTGCTTCTATCTTTTCTAATTCGCTGCCGGTGGAGCGATGGAAGCTACTGTCGCCGTTCAACAAAGTGGGTCGCGAATCTTTTTTCTGAATACGATGCAGTATGCGATGAGCTGTTCCGTTTGGTTGGCCGAAGGAGCTGTCTCCATTTTCCTTTAAACGCGGCTTTTCGAGTTGCACCAATGGCGATGCCGTCTCAAGGGTGTCGGGTGTTTCTTCTTCGAGATCGCTATTGTCGGCATCGCTGGAATTTACCACCCTCTCAACCAGTATTCCCTGATTTAATTCATGGCGCAGCCAAGTAGGGGCCTATGTAAAAGAATGAATAACGCGAACAAATGAAGTGAAAAGGAACCAAAGGTAGGTCGGGGGGCGAGAAATAGGTCGCTGCTCGCATTTCTCTTCGTTTTAGAGTCTCTCGATTCGATCCGGTCAGATGTATCGATGTGAACTACATAATATAACTGTATATCTGCTTTATAGACCTACTGTAGTGTTTATTAATAACCTAGCAACATTTTATCCTTTGAGGGATACAAGTGGCTGACTGGCTGTATGTAACTTGAAGTCATGCTTCCCTCTATTTGCCTGTCAATACGTCTGTCAAGTAAAAACATAGGTCCCATAACCATGGGCGATATGCCTACGAGTTTAGTAGAGCAAACAGACATCCTACTTACAAATACATCATTATCGAGCTCCCAAAGTCGTTCTGGACTCATAAGCGCCATTAATATCATGGCTTAACACAATTTAAACTCATCAGCTCAAGATGAGTGTGGCCGTGGTGCTAATCCGATGGAAGATTTGCGAAATGCGTTGGATTCTCCTCGTATGAGAGCCCTGTCACAATCCGACCTAGAGGGTACCGTCACACTGAATGACATATGTCCTATTTTGAGATAAAATCATATATATTGATCGTTCAGCGTCACTCTCGCTGCATGATCGATCATAAAATCGTGGCACAACACAGCATAACAGCAGTCATTATCACTGCACCATCGAACAACATGTATAATCTTACGTCTCCTGTGGTATCCAACTCAGAGGTCCCTGAACTAGTCTGTTCCTCTTGCAAAAGTTGACAAGCGCTTCAATAAAAGAAAAAGTAGAAAACTACCTATCAAGAGCATGAATATAGTTTTTTTCCAAATTAAGAACTCTGAACCAGTGAGTTAGAAATCTTGCTCAACTCGTGACTCTATAGTTAGCTTTATCTGAAACCGAAATAGTATGTCTCAATCAATGCTGTTAGGTGACGTTTCTGATTATCATCACCATTTTCTATGGTTATGGGTGGTTCATTTAGCGTTGTGAAGGAAAAGATCCTCGGCTTATGTCGCTGATACCTTCGTTTGAGAGGGAAAAATATCATTTCCTTTATCAAGAACCTACTCTTTTCTACTCTTGCAGACCTCCTGATATCACCTGGATTACTCCTATCATTGGTCTCTTTACGTGTAGGACGTCGAATTCACTGCGCCATGTCGGAGACTCAAGAATAACGCTGTTGTTCGCACAAGATTATGATAGAACAAGACAGAAGACATACAACAAAGCGACGACGCGCATTTTTATTCCTTGGACAGTCAGACACACCATTGATGGTCAGACACACCATTTCGTGCAAATTACACCAGAGAAGAACGGAATCCCTGTACATTATTACTTTTCGGCGCCAAGTTCAATTCCACTGCCGTTTTCCTACGACATACGCCACCGAACCACGTGACGTACGTGACGTACAACATGAATGATCTGCATGACACTACAAACAACAAGAATCTGAAGATTGGATTGCAACCTTCATTGATTACAGATTGTAGGGCATTGTTTACCTCGAAGAGGAACCTGAGAACGTAGGAGCACTTCTGTGACTAGTTCTGCTTGATTCCTTCCAAATATGACGCTTTTTGCGACCAGGAACAGGAGCAGTTGTGTCCAGCAACACGAATGCGTTGTCGCCATGACAATGGATGCTCCGTAGAACTGTTGAGTATTCAGCATGCGATGTATTACCTTGAAATACAAGCAAATGTAAAGGAGCATCTATACGATTACAAAGGGTGATGTGTTCATCATAATGTTCTTGCTAGGAAGTCTTACAGACCTTAAAAAGTCAAACATAGCTTTCTTGTATTTCTTCCTGAGATTGGTATTCGATGAAGAGGAAGATCATGAAGCTGATTACAGTATTTATTGAGATATTTTGTTGTAGTAATGTTAAGAAACTCAGTTTACTTTATAATAAAAAATACTCTGAAAACAATCGCTGTATCTGTTACCTTCACTATCAATGATAGATGACAGATCAAACATGGCACGGGGTTGGAGCTCCGT
>OFHS01001180.1:14921-27695 GCA_900245855.1 Calvadosia cruxmelitensis
TTCTTCTCTGTTGTGACCATGTGGATCGAGGAATTATCATCTTCTATCTCTCTCATAAATACAATCTCCTATCAGAATCGTGAAAATATCCACAATCTTCTGGTTAAATGTAATAAAACTCCTTATTTATAATTGACTACTTGAAACTAGCCAAAACTGTTCAATAAAGCGTATGCCTTACAAAGCGAGAGACTATTAAAATCTATAAACCTACCTTAAAAATGTATTTAATATTGTCTACACAAAGATACTGTTGCCAGAACACTGTTCGCACTCTGCTAATATGCTTTATTACCTAGCTCAATTCACATTTACTGCACTTCGAGCCATCATAAACCATCAACTTATCAGATTAGTAAGATAGAGAAACGCCAATCAAACCTATTTATTACAAATCCTGTTACATTTAAAAACATGGGTACTATTCGCGATGCAACTAAGTTGTTTTTTAATGAATTTCAAACTGGTCGCCACGGCGTCTTATGACACTGTCTACATAACACGTATATCGCAAGTAAGCGTTTCTACATGTTATTTCCACCTCTAAAAATGTCTTCACTTACCAGTTTGCTCTAAATCCAGCTTCAGTTCTTTTCTTCCCTCTTCAAACTGTCGACAGGAAGCGAACGTTTGCTGACTGCAATCGAAAGGAGCAACTCTGATATTTACTGGGAAGTACTATCGTTACGCCTATCGTCATCTGATAAACTACAAATGAATGAAAATAGTCCTTAAAACAAAATAATTCTTCCTTTGCTACAGATGCCCTGTGTTGGTTTGGCTTTCAATGGGTGAACTAAAGGTGGGTTCTAATCACACGTCAAAGGCTCTATAATACAAATATTATGATGGCTTTATAAGTACATAATGTTTTGAAGCTCCATCTAAAAATGAGACATTGTTGGATATTAGAATGATGCATCTGAATATTCCATTTAAACTTAACTATAGAAGGCAGCTCGATTAATCGATTCGTTGCTTTCCCTAAGGCCCTCAATTTTTCCGTCACACTTACAGAAGTGAGTCTTCGGTGATGTTGACTGAATTTTCGGAGGTTGATTTCAAGTCTTCGCGAGAACGACTCTGCCTTTGGCTTTTACCTAAATTGCTTTTACCGAGAAGACTCATCGATTCACTTGTTAAAACTGGAAGTCTGTCTGACATGTCGGCAGATACTGCTCTTAGCCGATACGTCGGCTTTGTTCCCCAGAATAAGATAGTGTTGGCTTTTGTCCCACAAAGGCAGAAATTTTCTCCAAGTGAAACAGTAGTGATCATCTCTTCATCAATCCCTTTCACTGCTCCAAAGTTCTCTCGAGATTTCACCGTCCCAGCACCAAGTTGACCGTTTGTGTTGGCTCCAATCGTTAGCAGCTGTCCACTTTCAGTGACGACCAGAGAGTTCATCCTTCCAAGCTCAGTCTTCTCAATATGATACTTGCACAATTCTTTCACATATTTTGGTTCGTTGATATTCTCGACCTTGCAAGGAATAAAACACTCAGTTAAAAAAATGTTTTGATCAATATATTTAATAAGAACAATTAATTCTTCACCTGTTCCCTAATCGTAACAGAGATATTGATGGCCGGAATCAATGATACTCGCAACATCCAGATTGCGACTTAAATGGCCTTTGTGGCCAGCACGAATGAAACGAGCGATTTGAATATCCGACATAATATTTACAGTGATAAACCAAACTCTAAAGTTGAAGCCAGAAATAAGTAAGACGACATCCACTGCACCATATTAATGCTGTCTTTACTTCCACTATATGCAGCACTCAAGAGGATAATCAGATCAAGTTCCCTTCTTATGTATTCCAGCCGTATGCTCAACATGGAACTCAACACGAAACGTAAACAGAAAATGCGCAATGATATAGTACTGTGCGTAAACGAGGTTATAGGTATCAGGAAGAAGTAGAGACAATGATACAACATACAACAGTAACTAGAATCTAATGAACCGAATTTGGTATCTAAACTTCTTGCATAGAAGGTCGAGAGAATCGTACAGTGGAGCAAGCAATAAGGAGTTCACAAATCGTCAGCCTGCGTCATGAAATGTGAGCATCTAATACTTCAGCAAGTGATGTTTTGTATGTTCACAATGCCATTTAAATATTATCTTTCTTCAACGAGATTACAATACCACAAAATAAAAAAATAACAAAAACTCTATTGAACCAAAGAATAAGGAGTAGAATAATCGTTGTTTACCTTGGATGATCTGTTGATTTTAAGTTGGTAAAGAAAACCTTGCCGTGGATTTAATCCCAACTTATTATAGGCATTCCTGAAAATCAAACAAATATCAAGTATGATTATACGAGGCTGAGGCTGGGTATGGATACGAGGATATGAACCCTAGATGGATATGAGGCTGAAGAAGGTAGGATCACGAAATGCGATCGACTGAAGCTACAAGTGCTCCAACCGAATAAGTTATTCTGTTCAAAATTGAACTGGGAGCAATATAGCTGCAGAATATAGAGTTCTTTCATTCAGATAATGTCAAATCTCGACATGTTTAATTGGATTCCACCTTATGCGATAATTTCATGCATTCGTATTAAATTGACCGAATTCGATACACTTGCAGTGTCGTGAGCGGCAGGTTTTAGTAAACGGCTCGTTCGAAAAACAATAAAAACCTTCCTTCTATTTCCTGCTTAAATGTAGAGGGTCATAAATACTTGACTAGATAAAGCGGGTGATATAATTGACCGCAGTGGTTCGATTGAGAGGCGGCGACCGTACACGCATAAATAATCACGAAGGTAAGGGAAGCGAATTCGAAAGTAGACAAGCCGGCGGTACACAGCCTGCGTGCAGACAATCTATGTTTTAAGTAAGATAGTATCTTTATGATAACCTACTTTCCAGTCGCAAAGACAGCCCCTGTGTCCATGACAAAGAATGTCCCATCGAATCCACACTTAATTTCTCGAACAAACAACGACTCCGCAAATGCCACTTTTGTTGGAACACACCTGGTAAAGAAAAGATAAAGTTGAAATTCCGTCTGCGATAATAGTTATATATGGTATTAATTTTGTAATCAAAATGTCTACCTGTTTTCGTCACTCCCTATTCCAAGTCTCCCGTCTTCGCCGAAGCCCCAAGTGAACGCCGTTCCTGTTGACGTGGTAACCCCCATGTGACGGGGACCGGAACTCAAGGTTTCCACGTCAACCTCCATCAGATTATCGATCAACTTCGGACGCGAAAGTGAGACCCAGTCATCGTGTCCAAGACAACCGTTGCTTCCATCTCCACACGTCAGCACGAGGCCATTGTCACTTAGAAAGGAGGTGAAATGGTCTCCGCAGGAGGCTCTATGGACAGAATATTTATGCAATAAGTAGATACATATTGACATTCCCCTATCACTTCGAATTTATCTTGAGAAAGGAGGCGTGGTAGATATTGGTGTTTCTTCTATCAATGCCAGGTATCGCGATAATCTGTATGCGGGATACAAGTCAGGAACAGCTGAGGCACTATGGCTACATGCGTATGACACCCCCACGCATTTATTTTTTGGCAGAATAGCAAGTTCATCATTTTCTGCACCGTGATTCATAATTTCGCGGAGGATACTTCAATGTATCCCCAAGTTTTCTTATGGGGCCATTCTATACATCGACTTCCCGCGATTAAGGCACATTTACTACCCGCTCATGTAATCATGTAAGCATAACAACAAAAGAACTACCAAACAGGCAAATAAACAATCAAATAAGCCAAATAAGTAAACAGAAAGACAAACAATTGATGTAAAAAGGCAAATGGAACGACAGAGAAACAAAGAAATAAAAACATCACGAAAAGAACGAAACACAAATGTGGACAAACAAACAAACAAACAAACAAACAAACAAACAAACAAACAAACAAACAAACAAACAAACAAACAAACAAACAAACAAACAAACAAACAAACAAACAAACAAACTGACGCCATTAGATATCGTGACGTTTAATTTTTGTTTGGTTTGATTGATGGCAGTGATCACTTACTTGACTACTGCTTTACTTCGCAGCATAGCGATCTCGCAAGGCCTTTCCCTGGACATGTGATCTCCAAGACCAAGCTGACCATATGAATTTTCACCCCAAGTGTACACACCATGCTCCCTTCCCACGACCACGACATGACTCAAGCCAACCGCAACCTGGAAAAAGCTTTCTCATTTTCAATTTCAATCAATAGAATAAAATCCAATTAGATAATCGCATAAAAGGGTCCTATAAAGCGCTCCTCTTACAGCGTATGGTATTAGAGCAGGAAGTTGTATTCGCTTAATAGGATATTTTCTTTAATCCGATAGCGTTACAAGCTACCGATCAATTGCATTTATCTGGATCCTATTGTATTTAATACTCCAAGTATATTCGATAGAAATTTGAAAATTGTAATCGCTCAATATGTATCAAACTATTTCCACCACTGCATCAACCTGCAATAGACCATTTTACAAGCTACCATTTTGGAGAAGCAACTGCATGATAGGGAAAGGTTGATGTCTCTGATTTCGGAATACGGAGAAAATTGGATTTGATACTGATGCAGATTTCTTCAAGCTGCGCTACGTTGCTTAAACATATGATTTTCGTTAATATTCTGGGTCAGAAACCCAGTTTTTTCGTTGCTTCAGGCACTCAACATTCCCCACAACGCACTGGATTTTCTCATAATGGCAGCTCGTGAAAATGGTCTACAGCGGATAAGATTTTGTTCCTTATGAACCATCACTGATGTCTCGTAGCTGGGATAGTCGGTTAATCTAAACATTTAGAACACCGGATGAGGATTTGTTTAGGAGAAGCATCCGTCGAATATCAAACAGGGAAATCTATTCCTCAGTACGTAGAACATGGTAGTCAACCTGCGGCTTTATGCAAGAGACCAATGAACGTCATGAACTGCTCTTGAAAAGCATACTATTTGGGACATTGTGCCACACGTCGCTATGGCATCGTTCTACATCTAAACATTGGAATCTAGCCGAGAACATAGCTTCAAGTAGTTAGCTACCACGCGGTCAATGTCATGCCACAGCATATTCTCCAAAAAGAAAAAAGGGAACCAGTGTTTTCCTGTTTATCTGTATTCCAGCTATAAATGGAAACAAATCATTGCAAATAGGGTAGTGATGAAGAGGTCCTATTTTGAGAGGCAAAATCTCTCATTTCAAGGAACATATTTCTAAATCTGGTACAAGAAAACGTGTCCACACTGTAAGTCACAAAGTAGTAACAACTAAACAAAGCGTGAATATTGTCAGTACTTTTGTCTTCTATCAAGAAAGTTGATACGTAAAATACAATTCTTGTCTAGAGCATTTTTCAGAGCAATACAGTTAACAATAACTTACATCTGAAATGATGATCTTTGGTGGCAAACCGTGGGCTGGATAAAACGTCTCCGATTGAAGATCGATAAAGTATAACAGCGACCTGAAACAATTCCAAGCAGAGACGCAGTACTTCTAACGTTCTCTATAATAATAGTACGAAGCATCTCAACCCCATAAGAGCAGTCCTAAAACATTGCGACATGTAAGCGAGTTGACCTTTGCCACATGGGACAAAACCAGGAAATTTCTATTGCATAGATTTTGTATTACATGATCACAACTTTGAAAGGCTTCAGTTTGGTTTATTTTCATCCACATTCGTTTTTTATATTCAACTTCGAAACGACGTCAAACGGAAGTCGCCAATCGATGTGGAATCGAAACAATTAAAAATGTTTGCTCGCTGGGAATCTGGGATATATAGTTGACCGAATAGTTGATGCATCGTTTTGTACGAATGTTTGCCACATGCCCAGGGCCTGTTTAGATTGCATGATCCAAACGATGGAAATTTGGGTAAGACGCTCAGAACGTTAAAAAATTCGCGGCGATGCTGTTTTCTGTTGTCTTTCTCGCAACTCCCCACACTACCCGTCTTTGGGTTAGGCAATCCAAAACACCTTGCCATGGAGTAAACATTAAGGAAGACAAATCCTCTCATTAGATGTCAACAGAGGGCCTATTATGCATTTATATGTTTGAGTTACTTACATAATTTATCGCTACAGGAGGACATTATGAAATGTACCATCGAAGGCAGACGGTTTACACAACGCCTAGGCAAGTATGAGTTGCTAAATGTTGTTTAATTAAAACGGAATGGCATAGTGAATAAATTGCAAAAGCCTTTAGAAAATGCATGAAAAAGGGAAGAATATTCCCCAGAAGATGAAGAAAAACTGATAAAATGAGGAGAAAACATATCGATGGCACCAATAATTATATATGTAATCTTACAAGAAGGATTCATGTCGTGCAAATGCCAACGAACTAGTCGTAGCTTGAGCTTGACAATGTATTTTTGTTGTACTTTTCCTATGCTTGAAGCTCGATGCTGAGCTGTAAGTTATATCTGAAACGTGCTTGTACTAACAAAGCATGTTACTAAAGTAGTAATGTTTGATGGAACCTACCTTGTCTGCAGCTTCCATCAAATTGTGTAATCACACGTTATAGGGATGTTACCGCTCGCACTCGCATTTTTTCTGTTTCTACATTCAACTTTTATTTTCAACTATGTGACTTTAAAACAATACAAGGTTCTTATTATTCTGTTTCTTAGCCGAAAAGGAGTCCTTATTGCACTATGAACTTAAACCTTGTAAAATCCGCGTGAAAATCATACGAAAAAAGTTCGTGTGAGAAGTGCTCTTTGCAAAAGTTTTTTCTTTCCTTTCTCAAGCTTACATGCTGTTTCAGATGTTTTTCGAAATGTGCTTATTATTTCACATGGTTTTCACGTGATTTTCACATGATTCCCTTACGGTTATAAATTCATAGTGCAACAATCTAACTGCACTACAATACGACATTCACAAGAGTCTTACCTTCGACTTCCTTTTCCTGATCTTACAATAGAGTCCTCGTTATCACTGCTTTCATCATATTTCGACAAAAGCTGAAGCAAAGGAACGAAATACATTCGATAAGTTGATCGTGTTTCAAGACCATCGTCTACGATGATACCACGATTGCGCATGGACATCCTCGCGTCTGCTCACAGAACTCAAATATCAGGGAATGAAACTATTCTCCCAAGTTCAGATCGAAATGCATGTCAAGACTACCGTTTTACTACGGCAGAAGTTATGTAATTTACATTTACAGCTGTTTAAATGAAGGTTCGGCTTATTGAAGAACACGGAAAGAAACGTCAAGGAGTCAACTGCAGAGAAAGCGGAGAAATTTATCAGTTTGATAGGAATAAAAAATAGTGCAGGTCATAGGAGCTCACGTCGCTTACGAATTAATTGCAAATAAACAATCTTACTAGTGTATACAGAGCAGCCTCGTTAATATCATTAATAACTAGCGTTTTCCAACCGCAAATAATAACAATCTCTGTAATAATCGGGTAGTGACATTACGCTGGTAGGAATCATTCCTTCTGAATTCTGATAGAGCTTGGTTCTCATCCTGAAGTTATTTTAAGCATGCAGTGATATTAACCGAAGTGATATCAACCAGATTACGCTGTAAGGGGAAAATAGAATAAAAATGACAGAAATATTGGCAATTTCAATTAATTGAATTTTGGTCGTTTTAGTAGCCCATTTACGGCGTTTGGAGTAAGGGTAATTAATTAAATGCACTGGAAAGTGTATGGCCGGTATTTCAAGAGCACATTTATCTAGTTCAAGGAGTATAACCTTGAATCTAGTAAAGTAACACTTGTCAAACCAAAAGTTATAAAGTTAAACATGAACGTTGCTATTCTTATTCTCTTTATTTCCCAGGCCAAGCCCTATTTTTAAGAAGTTGATACCTGTACTTGCATGCAAACATGAAAAAGTTTTTGTCGAGTACATATTATTCAGTGATGCATATACTTGCCTCCGGTAGACGGTAAAGTAATAGCTCTTGAGCAGAAGGTCGACTGGAAGGATCTTTTTCAAGCATATCACGAACCTGCAAGAACAATAACGAAGGTGATGCAACAGGAGACTTGTGTTTGAGATCAAAGTTTGCGTGACTGATTGGGTGGGCAGAAGATGAAGTGAGTATTGATTTAGATGACGCTGCAGTTATTAATTAATGGCAGTGTTGTTCTGGTGCGGTATAATCTGACATCTTATCAAATCCTGAAATCTTCTGTTTATTGCGCAGAAAATCGCGTGTTTGTGTTGTTGTGTCTCTCCCTGCAGTGTCATGTATTAGTGCTATCGTTCAGCAGGTTGTTTACTGAGATACATTCCAAGGCGTCTGATGTGTTACGCCTATTGCTGACAAAAGTCTAAGTTATTTTTTGGCGTATCGTCGATTTGTATATAGCTATGGATGCTCGTAATTCAGTCGCAGTGACAACGATGTCAGATAATCTTAACCCTTGCCTTGCGTTTTGGAAACAATTAAAAAGTAGCAACATATAACCAATAAGATAGTTAGTCCCTCGCGATAAACCAATCAGCAATCGATAAAGCGGCTTCAAGTCTTCACTTAACTAGTTTTATGAGCAGCACAAGGGTTACTATTGAGAAGCTCGATTTCCGATATATCAACAGTGGAAGCTCGAAACAAACTAACAAGATCTCTTATGAATCATCCCAAACAAGAGCAGCTAGTCTACCTGTCCTAAGGATTCTCTGACACTGCATACCAGAACGAAAAATATCCTTAGAATGGAAGACTTCAAAAACAAGCACAGATGCATTTTCTGTAAAGTAACTACGTTACACCCTATGTCTTAGAACGCGAGCCTAACATGTGATCATTTTTCTTTTTGCTAAACATACACAACAACAAATAGGCCGCAAGTAGGTCTAAATTAAAAATCCCAATTTCTCATTAGAAATTACCAGGGTTCGAAATTCGACACTGAAAGATTCCTTGATGGGAGCAAATACACCCTGCAAACAAACAAAAATAGGAAATAATCCAATGACTTCACGGTCTTCACCTGTTGGAGCATCATGCTAGCTCTAGACTAGCGTGCTCGCTCTATAGGATTATGATGGTTAAATCGAAAGGATAAACAGTTGAAAAAGTTATTTGGCATTACATTCTACTGAATTGAATATCAATTCAAAACTGATTCGAGATATTTGCCTTGAAACTCTGTATGTTGATTTCTTAAACAGTTGTGAGAAGGCTTCTGGTACATATACTGCGAGTGGCTAAAATGTGTCTGTATACGGAAGACAGGTAGTACTGGGTCGTGTATTCACGCTAATAGTTTATATTAAAAATTCTCTTATTATATTAATTTACATTATATTAATTAATATTATATTATATTATATTAATATTCATATAAATAAAAATGTATAGTAATAATTCTTGGTATTGTGCGAACTTTCTTATAATAACTGGCAACTGCTACATTATTAGTTACATGTTTTGGAAATTGAACTTCGATTATTAGAATGATGAAATAACAACATTGAAAAGCTAGGAGACATTTCATTCTTTACAGCAGTCTTCAACTTGATTTAAAAGTTTTAAATCGTAAACTCGTAATCACACAGAAAAAGGATTATTCTACTAAATATGGCCAACTGAGTTAGGCGATTATAGCTATAAATAGCACACCCACAAAACGGTGGACTATATATGGCACTCTGTTGACATGTCAAATATTAGATACCATAGGGCGTCGTACGATGACCCCTTCACTGTATTTACGTTGCAAGGGAATCATTCCTCGACTGCCCTGTGCATTGAACGCTGAAGAACAACATAGGAGTATCTTCCTGCTAAGGAGAATATTACAATCAGCTATATCCATCCCTCTGGAGCCTTCTATACTGGGCTGCAGTCTTCGGGTTTTCCACTTACATTCCATTACTTTCTAGCTGGATTTTATTCCTACGGCAGTAAATCAGAGGATAATCTCTTTCAAAGCATATGCATTGTCATATAGTGACGCATTTCGTGTGTGACACTGTCAGTTTTTCGCACAATTGGTCACAAGGATACTTGTTAGGATTATGCAAGGCCCTTGATGGCATGTCACACCAATATCATGGAGTTGAGATGTAATTGACGATTTTGACAGCGAGAAAGAATGCAAAAGGGCTCCTGGTACAAACAATGCATGCTTCTATCTCGAAAAGCATGGGAAAGAGAGCAATTGTTATAAACAGTCACTTTAGTTTCCCGCAATCTGATCTTATTTGTGGAATGGTTGAAGATTCAGACAAAACACATGTAATTGTCTTCATTTAACACAGAATTTATTTAAGAGAAAAGCTTCTGCTCTTTTTGACAGGTTTATCTGATTCGATTGAATCGTTTGACGAAGAAAGGGGACAAATATTTGGGCAAGTATCTTACGACTGTCTCTCTAAATGTTTCAAGTTTCGGGATCAGGCAACCTAAACCTGCCTGGCTGCCTTGTAACCTTCATCATCATTTCATCATCGTTTATTGTGTATATCCAGTAAGCCACAGGCTTTTTTCATGGGGCGCAGACATTATACAACAGGGGAAAGTACATACTGTATCAGCATGTTAACAGGAAATAGATTTTAAATAGACAATATGCAGGAAACAATTTATACAAAATATTAGTCCATAGAAATTAAATTGACACAACAAGAACAATAGACGATGTGCAAACGCTTTCAACGGGAACAAATCATCACGAACAGCAGACTAAGAAGAGGATACGACGATCAGACAACATAGCGACGAATGAAGACCAACAACTTGCACACGGTGACTTTATACTTCGACGATGCGACAGGAACAATAGACGACGTGCAAACGATTCCAACAGGGACCAATCATCACGAAGAGCGGACGAAGAATAGGATACGACGATCAGACAACATAGCGACGAATTTACTTTTTATCTTTACAAATCATAATATTATTTCACTAACCTTTACAATCTTCGTCACCAGAGCAGGCAAATTGGTTCCTTCAAATGCCTTCTGTAGACTAGCCATTTCGTACAAGATGCAGCCGAGAGCCCAGATGTCACTCTTTTCGTTGTACGGTTTTCCCTGACACTGCAAACGAGCCAATAGGAAACTACAATAAAATACGGCGGCCAATCAATAGGGCAATTGACGAAGCGCAGTCCTATAGTGCATTTCGGGATGCAAATGTTTTCTGCCTGGCACGTGATTTTGAGTTGAAAACAACAATTTTGACAGCCAAGAACAATCCTCGAAGAAGAACATCATTGCACGGCTGATTGCATTTTCAAACAAAACATTTTCCCGATGTCATCACCTGTGACACTAAGAGGTCAACTCAACTATAATACCGAAATGCATTGGGACTGCGCATGGCGGATTGCCCTGTCCTTTTCCTCATCTGTCGTTGGTCACTTTCTATGCCTTATAATATTCTGTCTACATTGTGCGCTGCATTACTGTAGAGATATCTGATATTTCCATTAAGCAGATTCAAATCCAATCTCTTACACATCATTGAGCACAAAGCACTAAACAACTGAAAATTGAAAATATACTAAACATCAGTTGCCACCGATCAAAAAATCAAATAATGTAAAAAGAAGCGACAGAAATCCCTGCATACAGAGACCAAGATGAAGCCTTTGTCGCAGCGATGTACAGGGTAATAAAGACAACAGATACCCAGACAAAAGAGATATGACAATCATGACAATCAAGTTATGACAATAACGAAAGAAAGAGACAATAGAGAATAACAACAAAGGAACAGACTGTAGAGATATGGCAATAGAAAACCATGCAAAATAGATAACGCAAACAGATGTAAACATTAGCGGCATAACAATCAAGACATCAAACCGATTTCCTAAATTATACAAAACCAATTAACGATATTTTACAATTTTACTGCAAAGAATAATCAAGTCAAAAACTTTACTGGAGCGAGGGTAAATATATATAAAGCTATTTAACTTTTTGGAACCTTCTGAATTCCCAACTGTGGTAGCCTGGGAACCAGTCCAGGGTCATCACCACGTGTCTGTGATAGGACTGACATTGCAATGCACCATTATCGAATGACAACATGTCTCATTCTCTCGTCTCGTTACTCTGACCTTCGCACTAACTAGTAAAATTATTACAAAGTGTCCATGTTACGGCAAGAAAAATCATCACTTTGAGATGACTAATGAGCAAATTGTTTATCGGTTGTCGTACTTCTCACTTTTAAATTAAGATAATCAGCTGATTAAAGATATATCACAGTGAAACATCGTTAATATCGCTATGATTTTTCAGTCAAAACTCGTGATAATAAGCGGGTCGTTATATTAACTGGGTACAGATAGTTGATTCAGACAGAGCTTGGTTCTCAAACTGAAGTGATATTAAACGAGTTGTGATATTAACCGAGGTGATATTAACGGGGTTAACCTGTAGCAGCATTAACAACAAACACCGAGAAAGACATGGCTAGCAATCCGACATTGCGAATTCAAGTAGAACCAGCCGAAAGTAAATCAATATACAACTTCAGAATACCTAGCACAGCAGCATAAATTACATAATCAGAATAATTAATGAGGTAGCACAATGAAAAATAATTTAGGAACAATGGATACAGTAAGCGATATCACAGTTATATAAACAAGGTGGAAACAACGTTTCTTCCTGACTAATTTAGCCAAAAGTTGGCAATCTGTAGTAACTTCATTCTATCGATTGCCAAATACAATACAATACAATACAGTACAATACAATACAATACAATACAATACAATACAATACAATACAATACAATACAATACAATACAATACAAT
>OFHS01001181.1:3365-17121 GCA_900245855.1 Calvadosia cruxmelitensis
GAAGAATTTACTACATATTCTGCGCCTTTGGCTTCTTGTAGGCTACCCTGCGTGCAAACTGACTATCATATCAGTAGAATAGTACGTCTGCGCAGTTGAGCAAGCTTCCATGTTCATCTGCTACCATCTTCAGAGTTGTTTACTGNGTGATTTGTTAGTTTGAGTTTGTTGTGGAAAGAACTGTTGTTGATACGGAGACAAGACAGAAATCACACCAGCGTCCTTTTTTCAAAAGCTTTTGGGCTTGCAAATCGAACACCTCATTAATTGCTTCTGCAGACAGATGAAATATTGCTAGGCATCAGCCAATCTAAAAGAGCAGAATGATCAGCCAATCACAGCACACTACTCTGAAGCTTCTAGTAGGCAAACAAGGAAGATTGCACAACTGATCAGATGGACTATTTTACAGAAAAAATAGTTTGTCTACACGCAGACTAGGTTTCTCGTTGATGTGACTAAAATGTGCGGTCCAGCCGTGGTTATCAACTCCAATGCCAGTGTTACTGTTCTAATTCCGCATACAGAATGTACATCCTAGAGAAAATAAGTGAAGCTGAGCAGAACTCAATAGGCCAGAATTGCATTGCAGTGTGACGACATGCTCTAAAAAAATAGTATTGATATGCTTTGAAGTGTTTGGGGCTAAGCTAGTAAATAATCCCCCTTCGACCTAAACATTGGGGCTACAACCCTCATGCCCCTAATCTGTCACCCCTGCTCCCACACAATGTACAGTCGGACTTTGAAAAGGCCTAAGAATTTTGCTGACCACTGAAGAAAGATGAGGTAGTGTCTGGTGACTAATAATAATAATAATAATATTGGCTTTTATTACAGTACCAAAAATACAAAAATTACATAAAATAAAATACATAGCAATAAAAAATACATAGCAATCATGAAATAGGCTAACTTAATCAACTTAAATACATAGAGTCTTTCACTAATTAGCGGTAATAAATTATCAACTGACTTAAACTGGGTAAAAATACAAATTATATTACAGTATAACCCGTTTAAGCGCAAATCGGATAAGCGAAAAACCCGTTTATCTGCAAACAATTTGCTATGTACCGAATTAATGCGTACAGTACAAACTCTCTTAACCGATTCCTGATAAGCACAATTCCTAATAAGAGCAAAGGATATCGTTGGCAAATTACTATTGCGCTTAAGCGGGTTACACTGTATACAAATGAATGTGAATGCCATGATGTTAGAGGTTAAAATTATCAAACTGAAAGAAAATCTTATGTACATTCAATTGTAGGATGGTTCCACTTCCAGAGAATGTCAATTGTCTGGAGTAAGCTACGGTTGATTTATCAATTAATTGGACCAACCCTGTGCAATAAACTTGTATTGCACAAGTCTTTGTATGTGATGTTGCAATGCAGCTACTTTTTTCTGATCTACGTTAGTTTGCATTATGCTGATGGCTAGATGCTAGCTATAATCCAAACCAGGTTACTATTGTGCTGCTGATGTAGCTTGAAAATAGGAGATTAAAATAATTGGGACATTTAAGTGTAGGGAATTAGCAGAGCATGTACGTTATGGCAGGTGGAATGCAACCATTGGGAATAATATGCCATATGTAATCTATTATCTTAATGACATGGGATAATAAATCAGAGTGACTGTATTTAAGGACTAGACATACAGTCAAACCTGTATTAGCGGCCACCTCTATAGAGCAACCACCTGTGTATAGAGGCCACTCTTCATAACCCCAAAATGACACTTGCTATAGAAATTAACCTGGACAGAAAGGCCACCTGTCTATAAAGGCCATTTCTCAGGTCTCACAGGTGACCGTTATAGACAGGTTTCATTGTATCACGGTATCTTTATCTTTTCTTTAGTTCTCGTTTCTCTTCTCATCATGAACCTTCACATCAAAGACCCCATCATGCTATGAAGGACAAGAGCGGAGCTCCTCCTACTGAGGGCCTCTTTCAACAGAATTCTTCACCGCCTAATGACATCTCGGCCTTTTCATCCCCACCATCTGTGTTTTCTTCTAAGAATCAGCAGGTGAGCCTAAAATCTCTTGCGTTTATGACCACTTTTCAGGATCTTTGTCTGACCAATGGCATTGTTCAGCAGAGAGGCTGAATCTGGATTGCATGGATCCTGCTTGTTCTTTGTAGTAAAGCTTTGTTAACGTTCAGCATGTTTCTGTACCCCAAGGCAGGGACTGATTCAGTTTATATTTGGCACAAGACAAAATGCAATCAAAGTATGTAATACATGGAAGCTACAGTGAAGCCCGTATTAGCAGACACCTCTGTAGAGCAACCACCTGTCACCTGTGCATACAAGCCACTCTTCATATCCCCAAAATGACACTTTGTATAGAAATCAACATAGACAGAAAGGCCACCTGTCTATAAAAATCATTTTACTTAGGTCCCAAAAATGACCAATATAGACAGATTTCATTTTATTTAAAAGGTCGGTGCATGAACTAACTGCACATTTGTAACGTGCATAGTAATGGTTCGGTTGTGAAAAGACGACATTGGGCGCAAGCCTTATTTAAATTTCCATAATAATCCAAGCTCACCTGCAGGGCAACCAGGAAGAAATTAAGCAACAATTTTCTATCACAGATTCAATTTTTGACAATATGTTACAAGAAATCCTGCGTCACTTAAATGAGACAAAGCTAAACAAGGCTACAAGATCACATCTACAAGAAAACGTAATGACAGCACAGACTCACAGGTCATCCAGTGCTGCAGAACTCACATGCAGACAAAGTAACTAGAGCTGGGTCCGGTGCATCCATTAATCGATCAATTAATTGTTTTTTGGCAATCGATTGTCCTGTTCAACCATCCTTTTATCAGCATTATCACATAAGAAGTGCTTCTATTGAGGCCTTTCGAATGACTAGATACCATTATTCAGTTTACAATTGCCTGCTTGTTCACAAAAGAGCACACAAAAGTACGTAAAACCATAGTCACTATGGTAAAACCAAGAAGTCACCGAACGAGAATATAATTACCATGACTTTACAATAATTAACTACAACAATAGGACAAGGAACAAAGACCTCTGTATGATCCTATGCATCGATTATTTATCTATTGTTTGGGTCGATTAATCCATAGTCCATTGGCCCAGCACTAAAAGCAGCCTCAAGACAACACATCTCCCAGACTAATGGGCATACCAACTCAGATTCAATACAATTTATGTTCATTGACTTAAAAAACTAATGTTGATCTTTCTTTGAACTTCAAAGTTGATATTTAAACCGTTGTCATTTGATGAAGCTCAAATTTCTCTATAGTTGTTGTCATGGCAGTTTCTAGATGTTTGTTGTTGTGTTTTAGATCAATGGTGTTGACAGAGGACAACCGGTTGCCACTCCTTACATGACACCAGGTATGCTTGTCAGCAGGGCCGTTTTGACCAATAGGCTCTCAAAGCACATGCTTTAGGCCCTCAGTCTGGATAGGCCCTTCTAAATATTAGTTCAAAAATTCAAATTTACAGTATATTGAGATCTAGTGCAGTGTGCAATCAACTGCAGGGTGCTACCGAGTTAATTTTTCCTAATTTGCTGTTTGTGGGCAAAAGCAACATCTTCAACATGCCAAAGGGTGAACTTTTTAACATTAGTAAGTTTTGGGCGATTTAATTGTTAAAATTAGGCCCTCCTTGGGTAAAGTGCTTTAGGCCCTCTTTGAAGCTTAAAACGGCACTGCTTGTCAAGTGTAACAATGGGTCCCAAGGTTACCCAATTCGTATGTGAAAGCTGAGAAAATAGTTGTTGATATGGTCCTAGTATTAATAGTACAATACACTATTATTTGCATTATATTCATTTAAAGTCATTGATTGAATTGCTCGTATATCTGCTCAGTGGTATAGTGTAACATATCAGCATCGATGCGAGATACAGTCATATCGACCTGGGAATGAGCCATTCAACCTGACCAATACCAACCTCTATACTAGAGCTGGGTCCGATGCATCGATTAATCGATTGTTTTTTGGCGATCGATTGTCCTGTTCAACCATCATCTCATCGATATCCCAAAAGATGTGCTTCTATTGATGCCTTTCAAAGGACTAGACACCATCATTCAGTTTACAATTACCTTCTCGCTCATCAAAGAGCAGACAAAAGTGCCTAAAACAAAGAGATCACCGAACCAGAAGATCATTACCATGACTTTACAAAGGCAAACTACGACAATAGGACAAGGAACAAAGACCTCTGTATGGTCCGATTAATCGATAGTTTATCGATTGTATGGGTCGATTAATCGATAGTTTAAAATCCACAATCGACCCAGCTCTACTTTATACCAGATCAATTTTGAATAATTGATGAAGAATTTAACACTGTCTTAAAAAGGAATACATTTAATTGACACTTATTTCAAACTTTTTATATATCAGCGTTTTGGACAGCTCATTTTCAGTCATCATTTTGGAAGTTCTTTCTCTTTTTTTATAAAGTATTCGCTGCATAAGCTGAGCACTGATTTCTGAAGAAATTGTAAAAGGTCTTATTTCTCGCTAATTTACAATAAGTCTGTTCTTTGTGCTTCACAACTTAACAAATAGTAGACCTAATGAAAATCTATCTTACTATTTACTATTTGATTGTAATTAATTATTCACATCTTCTGACTGTAATTCGCATGTCATGCCGTTTTTCAGAAATATATACCCACATACATACATACATGTAGTGGCTGACTACATTATCCTCTTTGCCGTCTGTACTTCGTCGTATCAACAACTCTGTCTGTCATCTTATCTACTCTGTGTCTGACGACATAGAGCTCTGGCACCAACGACCATATGTACTCCTTGGAACTCTGCCATCTCTCCCTGTCGTGGGACCAGCAGCTTATCTCTCAATTATATATATATATATGTGGAATGTGAAAGTGTACTTCTTCGTCCTTTCGTCCTCCACATACATACCTAGTATGTAGGACAGGATTCCGATTTGTAAGCTCTGTTTCTTGTCATAGGTGCCACCACAATGGATGTTTGCGAAGACACAACATTCAATCCTAGGCACGCTAACATGCTCCCTCAATCCCCTGCTCAACTGGATCCTTTTTATTCGCAATGGTGAGTCTAAATTTGTATGATTTTGCCAATCACCTATCTAAGAGACCAGGGCCCTTACTCATGGTAAGGGATGACAGCGTAGTCAGTGACTCAAAATTTAGTTAGACTTAATTAGTAAAATCTGTATACAGTGAAACCTGTCTATAACAGTCACCTCTTGGACCTGAGAAAAGTGGCCTTTATAGACAGGTTGGTTTTTATAGAAAAGTATTACTTTCGGGTTATGAAAAGTGGTCTTTATAGACAGGTGGCTGTTCTATAGAGGTGGCCACTAATACATGTTTAACTGTATTGTACTTGATACTTAGAACTAGGATTCTATTAGGCAGAGATCGGATCGGATCAGTGAAACCCTATGAACAACTGGCATAGATGACTGTTAGTATTGATATTGGCGATCTATTTACTATTTCGTTTTTGCAAGTCAATTGTTTATGTCATTTTTCAGAAATATTTAAATACATTCTTATGCCTACAAATGCAACATCACTTAATCTATCAATATCTGTCAATCAATATCAACATTGTATCTGTCAATTTAATTATCTATGTGTTTAATTATCAATCGATTGTCCGGTTCAACCATCGTTTCATCGATATCACAAAAGATGTGCTATTATTAATGCCTTTCAAAGAACTAAACACCATTATTCAGTTTACAATTACCTTCTCGCTCATTAAAGAGCAGACAAAAGTGCATAAAAGAAAGAGATCAACGAACCAGAATATAATTACCATGACCTTACAAAGGCAAACTACGACAATAAGACAAGGAACAAAAGGCCTATGTATGGTCCGATTAATCGATAGTTTATCGATTGTTTGGGTCGATTAAACGATAGTTTAAAATCCACAATCGACCGGTTCGACCCAGCTCTAAAATAAACAAACAAACAAACTGATATACACAGACGTTTTTCTTACATCAACATATTGCAAATGAGCTGTGCACACAGTTATGTTATTTATTTGCTTCAGTGATTTGATTTGTTGTTTGAAATTCTTTGTCACAGCGAATCGTTGACCAGTGATGACGTATTAGATGCCTGTACTGTCACTGTTTTTGGGTAAGTGAAAATTTCAGTTATTGTTAGTGAAGTGCCAAATTTGCTGTGAGACAATGCTCTTGATATCAATCAAGGATGGCCTCTATTGCAGCTTTTTACTATGATGTAACTTGCGCAGTAATCTATAATATAAGCCGCACTGTGTGTCTGTCTGTCCGCATCCCGTAAGAAGGGCTTGACCCTCGCTCTTTGACTCCACTAACTGCAAATACCGCTCAACCATACGTCGCCATATTTGCAACGCAGATTTCCATGATGTCTCTCCGTGTTTTGGTGAAGTTTCTAGCTTTAGATACGAACATACATGCCGATATGAATTTATTTTGTTCGGCGTAGTTGGCTTTGTTGCGGCCACATCGCCTCATTTGTTTTCGTGCGCCGTGTGTGATCGTTGACAAACCATTGTCATGCTAATGACTCTCTTCAAATTCAGCCAATCAAATGCCACTTCTGCTTCTTTCTCCACGTGTGTCATGTTTCACTCAAATGGTTCTCAAAGGAGGAGCTGTGTTGTTTTCTTCGATTGTCGTCGAGCTGCTATCTGCAGTTGCTGTTCGCAGTCTCAGTCTGTACAATTTCGTTGCAAACGGTAGGAGTTTTGGCGACAGCCTGAAAAGGCCTGTTTCCCGTGCTGTATTTATAAGGTGACACCACAAGTCCACAACGACACGAAGCGGTCTGCTATGGGTTTGTGTTGTGACTAAAAAATCCTTGGCAAAAATTGAATTACACTAATATAATTCATTGAGAAGCACATCGACGACCTTGGCCTACCCAAATTATATCTATTGTGCATGATTCGCCAGCGAGTTAGCAATCACTGATCAGAACTCTGTCATCCTCAGTCAGGATTCACGTGGCAGCAGCGTGTGTTTCTCAGAAGTCGTTTGAAGTTGATGATTTGGTGCGAAGGATACAGAGACGACAACACTTGAGTTGCTTCAGAAATTCTCAAAAGCTATACCAATTGCCGACCAATGCAAGAGCTATAGCTGTCTCTCTTCCGTGCTCCTTCCACATTCATGAAGTAGAATGTCCTGTAGACATTATCCTAGCAACGCGGGTAAACTCCACTACGAATTGTAATAAGTATAAGGCCATTATCAGTTCAGCTAAATCCAACTCTTCACGTTATGATCTTCGAAAAGAACTTTGAATCACAGCATTGGAAAAATTCGTTTCTTTTATATGTGCATTGTTATATAATATTACAACTCTCTGGAAGCTTACTAAACTTCAAAAAATATGAATTGACTTCAAGTAATCATCATCATCAATTCATCGTCGTCGTCATCTTTATTTCCAGAGGGAGCATGATAACTTAAAGACTGCTCTTTGTCAGGGCCTCGATAATTCGTACCACAAATACATTAATAATTTTCCCAGCAACGCGGGTAACTCACATCTAGTAATAGATATATATATATCGATAAAATCAGATAATTTTAGTTGGATATCCCAGTCGTAAATTATCATATTTAAGTCAATTTTCCGCCTAATGTGTAGCTTCCAGTTGACGTATCAGTCGGTACGACATTTGGTCTGTGAGAATGTATTTATCTGTTTCTAAAGACAGCGTCAAACAAAATCTATTTTGCCTTAGTTGTATACTCTGATTGCAATTCGCGATCCACTTTAACTTTTCTAGTTTTGTATTGCTCTATTCTTTTTTCTTGTTGTAAAATACCCTAGATTTCATTACAATGTAATCCTGTTCAGGGCTCAAAATAACTTTCAAAAAACGATTCGTGATTTTTTATATTCGGCCACGCCCCTTTTGTACTGGCCATGCCCCCTTTAACGTTTTGAATGACATAAATATAACAGAGACAGACGAGACAAAGAATGACGTTCGATTGAAGCAATAAAATTAAAAAATGAAATAACAATAACATGTAATCATGGAATTTATTTTTCAAAATAGACGCATTCTCTCATTTGTAGAGGAGGCTAAACCAAACAAAAGTTTTGTAAATCATTCAATCCATCAGCCAGAAACCAAACATTAAACGGTCACTTGTCCATGATTTTGCCTCAGTGTTTTGTAATCCAGGAAAACACTAATTCTGCACGAATAAATTCATGGCAGGCTCCTCCAGGTCAATTTGCCAGGCAGTGTTAATTCAGTCAGAGTGGTCAGACTGCTAACTGCATTGCTATTTGATGATAATAATCCTTTCAAAATTCTGATGAGCTTTGAGCAACTCAACCAACTTTGACATGGTAAACAGATTCACGTTACTGTCGTCCTGTCGTTGTGAGAATCTTATTGTTATCCAAGCAGAGAAAGATGATGGAAAACAGCAAAGAATAACAGAGTACATTGGCAGGATGGTTAAGGCTTTGCGACTTTTGTTTCAAGATCTCCCAGAGGCATCAGCGTAATTTGAATAAAGAACAGTTCAACTTATTTCTTCCCCTGTCCTCGCTCAACGCAGCGCAAAGAGAAAGCACGTGCTTTGACCATTTTCACGCACAGCCGCTCACATGAATTTCTCATCAAAAGATAATGGTGTGACCTTACACCTAGAACAATAGCTGGCTCAAATGACGAATAGGTGTTGAATTTCAAAAGCTGTAAAACTGATGTAAACAAACAGCAACGCGACGATTGTAGGGTTCTCAAGATTTGCACGTGTGGTGCTATTTTGCCGTATTGTGTGCACGGCGATAAAGTGCGTGAACGAAGAAACAGTAAAAGCGCGAAGAGATTAAAAGAGATTTATTCGCGATTTTTCAAGATTTTGTGAAAATCGATTCGTGATTTTTGAAAAACGATTCGCAATCGTGAACCCGTTATTTAGAACCCTGCTGTTAATGTCGCTTGAGTTTGAGTACTAAGCTCTGTGAGGGTCAACTTATTTAATCCGCTTAACATCAATACTTGTTTATTATCACAAGTTTTTGTAGGAAAGTATGGTTATACAGTGAAACCTGTCTATAACAGTCACCTCTGGGGCCTGAGGAAAGTGACCTTTAAAGACAGGTTGCCTTTCTGTCCAGGTTGGTTTCTATAGAAAGTGTCATCTTGAGGTTATGAAGAGTGACCTTTATACACAGGTGGCTGCTCTATAGAGGTGGCCGCTAATACAGGTTTGACTGTATCAAATTGCACTGTAGTAGGGTTTGATAAGTGGCTCGTGTTGTCTTGAACAAACAATTGACATTTTTGTCGCAAACAATTTATATCAGCCTCTCCTATGTAATGACTTTAGACAGTTATGACTATAAAGCCGATTGTAGCCTGCAATATATTTTTGCTGCCTTGCTGGTAAACGTTTTCACATAAGCAGAGTTTTCATGTACCCTGATTTTCATAAATATGGATTTTACATATATCCTGCCTAAGCATGCAGTGTTTACTAACTTGGAATTTTGTAAATGTTGACACAGAAGCGGCTTTTGCATTCATCCTGCTCGAAAATGCAGTGTTTCTCATAAATTGGAAATTCGTAAATGTTTACATATAAATGGATTTTGTATTTATACTTTCTTTCTTGCCTTTCTTCATAGATGAAGATGGCTCCCAAACATTTATATATACTAGGAATACCATGCATTGAAATAAATGGGAAGTTGTGCGTGTCTTGTTTTAAGCGGTCCCAGAAGTGCACAGAACTGGACGCGCTTTCACAGCAGAATGTCAAGCATGGTGGACCGAGAATCGGGACGACCAATCAACAGTATCTGCCGCAGGTTTAGTGGGTGACCTTCCCAAGAGAATTGCTAGATGGCCGTTGACTCCTGACAGAGTTCTTCCGCCCTTCACAAGGTCTTGTTTTTCATCCTGAAGGGTGTCTAGCCACCCACCTCACCAGACAAGTCTGATGGGGGATCGGTTTAGTCGCCGACGACTCGACCATGCCACAGGTTGTACTGGATTACATGATACAAGTAGCACTGTAACAATAGTATATATACTATTTACATAGCGGCATGCACTGTATCAGCAGTCATGTTACCCAGGAAGGATGTGTTTATCTGTATGTTGGTTGACTGTTCAAGTCCTTAACACATTCCTTGTTTTGTTTCTGTTTAGGTTCCCATCAAGTGCAGCATCATTCATTTTGCAACAATTTTCATTGTACGGCACCATCGTCAAAAAGAAGGTTTGTCTACCAGGCTTGCTAGAAATTGTCTAATTCGGTGTTCATGTGGTCCAATGATAAATTGTCAACGATCGATAGTTCAATACATCGCGTTCAACAATATTGTTCATCAATTCATCTGCACCCACCGGCGTTAGAACTTCTATCGTCTTCACATCACCATGTGTAACTGTACAGTGAAACCTGTCTATAACGGTCTCCTCTAGGACATGAGAAAATGGCCTTAAAAGACAGGTGGCCTTTCTGTCCAGGCTGCTGTCTCTAGAAAGTATCATTTTGGGGTTATGAAGAGTGGCCTTTATACAAAGGTAGTTGTTCCATAAAGGTGACCGCTATTACAGTTTTGACTGTATTTCACAAAGTCTGTTTCAAAGGTAGTTGCTCTGTAGAGGTGGCTGCTAGTACAGTTTGACTGTACAACTGAATGATGACTATAATACAATGCAGATCTAGGCTCCGCTAGGAGAGAAAAAAGCATTGATGGCAGCTAGGGCTCCGAATTACCGGGAAAATTCATTCTCGGTTTCCCGAAACTGATAACCGGGACCCGAACCGGTCCCGCTTTTTGTTTTCCATTGTTTTTGCACAATATACAAAGCTTCAGACTTCTTTTCGCAAATAAACAAATAAATGATAACCAACGCGAGTAAATTCTCCGCGAAAAGACTGAGAGTGTGGACAATTCAAGAAATCAATGTTCCTAAATAACTCCAGTCAAAGTAATCCGCTAAAGTTTACAGCGACTAGCCACCATGAAGACGAAGGCTGATGAGACAGCGTGGTGAATGTTGTTGAAACGAAAAGCAGGACCGGTCGGTCGTGACTTGTACTACACAAATTGTCGTCAACACGGCGAATTAATTTCAAGTTTAAGAAATCCTCGAAAGTTAAGACTGGCTGGACGTTAACGAAGACTGATAAGACAGCCGTTCGAGTTGTTTTGAAACAAGCAGCAGACTGAACACTTGAACAGAGTTTACAACACTCCAATCTTATCTCGAAAGGACAACAAAAATTAGACAAAACAAACTTGTGTCCAAAGCCTGAGTTCTAAAGATTCTTCGAGGCACAAACAAACATCCAAATCCAGTGTACCGCAGTGCCACGAAATATCGAAAGCAAGGCAACGCGACGAATGAGACGTTGCGGAAGGTGAATGTGTGAAGTGATTCATTGATTCAACATCGCACATTGCCGTGAAGCGGTCTATTGTTGCGAGACAAAAGAAAGCTGACACCAACAAGCGATCTGCAAACAAGTGAACTGGAAAGGTGATCAACGTCATGACCGACGTTACGATTCCACAAACATTTTTGACAACAACGCAGTAGAAAAATGATGTGCAACTTAAAAACTCATCAACTGATCATGAAGCTTACAGAATCTGCAAAAAGCAGGAAAATGCAAACAAATTGCGGGAGCGAAACGGGAAAATCCATTCCCGGTTCCCGGAATAAATGTCGGGTCCCGGTTTCCCGGGACTCGATTCGGAGCCCTAATGGCAGCTGGCTTGATGGAATAAGACATCTTTACAGTGTCCAGATCGGATCTGAAATCACAAAACATGCTGGACTTGTAATCAATCAGTGTAACAGTAAAACCTGTCTACAATGGTCACCTCTGGGACCTGAGAAAATGGCCTTTATAGACAGGTGGTCTTTCTGTCTAGGTTAATTTCTATAGAAAGTGTCATTTTGGGGTTATGAAGAGTGGCCTTTATACACAGGTGGCTGCTTTATAGAGGTGGCCGCTAATACAGGTTTGACTGCACCAAAAATATTATGATTTTAACTCGATGATCAATTGTTTGGAATAACAGTCGACAGATATCAGCAAATGTGTTGAATGAAACGCCCTGCTGCTTCTTTTGTTAATACAGTTAATATCCTCCCATCTTCTGGCGTTCCGTAATCAACTATAATGTTTTTTAACGAGTCATTCAGCTCAACTCTCTAGCTGGAATGATTTTGAGTTTTGAATTGTTGATTTATAATTGGTTTCTACTCAGATTCCTAACGACGGCAACTGGATGCACCTCCAATATCAAACAAGAATTCAATCGAAAAAGGTATGTTGACGATCACTTCAGTGGTTTCATTCTGTTGCCGCCAACTTGGACAAAGCCAATTTTTTTCAAAAGCATAGTTTGCAGATATTGTGCTTTCAAGACTTTTTGCACGTAAGCGGCTTGCTTAGTAAATCAGTTTGAGCTAAAGTTGGATTTAAAGCTCAATGCTGTAAACTAATATTTGCTTCTGTTTGGTTTTTTGTTTAGGAGAATATATACAACAATGTGTGCTGCTATTGCTGTAAATTGGTCAAATGCAATATTGGCTACAATATGTAGCATTTACATAAAGCCAGGACAAAGTCAATTCAATTTGCAAAATGTGAAATATTGTTACATAAATTGTAACTTGAATGATTTTAGGTTAGCAGAGTACAATGTTTTTGTATTTCCCATTTTCAGGCTCTGAGCAAGAATGGCAAGATATTTTCAGGCAATTTGATGATTGGCGTCAAACCCTGTGTTGAAGTGGTTAGTGAGATTATCGTTGGTTATACGTTTGTTGAAGAAAGACAGTTTAGCCAATTCCTGTTGAAAACCGAGATTGCTTATTACAGACAAAGCCTGCTTACATGTATTTTTGTTTATGTAGTAATATTTCCCGCCAGCAGTTTACTGTGTGATTTGACTGGAGCTCCATAACCGTTTTTGTTTGAAATCTTTTAGGATTTCTTGAAAGGCAATGCACATAATCCAAGTACGCCATACTACAGCCATCAAGAAAGCCCATCCGTGAATGTCTCATCGTTGCATGAAGCTCATGCAAGTCCTCGGCCAGCGTCCATGCGACCTTTAACTGCTGCATACGTGGCTACCAATAGCAATAAGCAGGTATTTGGGATAGTGCATTTGGTTGTTTCGACTTGTTTGTGAGTACCAGGGTTGCAAGAACCCACTTTAGGACGCCTATGTTTATTCTGAATGAAGCAGCACTGCACAGATTGGTTATGACAATTTAATTACATTGTTTAAACCAGGAATAACTCAATGGTTTATTTCCTGGCATAGGCGGCCGCATAGCCTTTGTCTCCTATCATAGGAGACGAACTGTCTGCTATAAGCTGTCATCTCTACATAGTAACAACTGGTGCTTCAAGGCTGTACAGCTTGTCCTTCAAGCAGTCACTAGAGACAGATTTGACTATTACAGTACTTCTATGACAGCAGTGCTCTTAGGTATAAGGTTTACGTGGAAACCATAGCAGAAATGTAAACCATCACAGGGTTTAGGAAGTAAAGAATTTGAAAATTTATTTGATTGATTGATTGATTGATCGATGGATGGATGGATGGATGGATGGATGGATGGATTTATTAGTTCATTCATTATTTCATTCCTTAGTTGATTGATTGATTGTTTGATTGATTGATTGATTGATTGTTTGATTGATTGATTGATT
>OFHS01001181.1:17198-30381 GCA_900245855.1 Calvadosia cruxmelitensis
GATTGGTTGATTGATTGATTGATTGATTGATTGATTGATTGATTGATTGATTGATTGATTGATTGATTGATTGGTTGGTTGATTGATTGAGATTGATGATAATAATGTATTTCCACCTTAATTGCGAGGTTAACTGTTGATACATAGATTACAGTGAACTAAATTAACACACAAGTTAAAAACATTACAGCACACTGCACGGTTGATAAATGTTATACAGCAGAACAAGTAGCATGTCACAATTTAAACTGAATAAATTAATCTATATCTTTGGCAAATCGAATATAAGAAGTGATGGCAGTGTATTTAATGATATGGTAACGGTCACTTGCACTATCTCCACATTCCTTGCTATGACAATGACTGTCGGGCTCGTGATTGATTCATTGCTTAGTGGACTCATAAATGGATGTAATAAAATGTTTGTGAATGGTTTGGAGGGAGTACCCTTAAGAGTAATGTTTCTCGTTGTGGTAATATTTCAGATTCAACAACAGAATTCAACTCCTCAGAAACAAGGCGGAGTTGTTTCAAAAGCGTTGGATTACATGTTGGGATGGTGAACACTTATCGAAAAACCGTTTTTGGCCACGACATGAATTTGATTGTATGGTACTACCCCGATAAATTTTTCTGATTAATTTAGCTTAATTTTCTGCTTATCGATGTATTACATTATCCTTTATTGTCACGTCTGTACGTCTTTGTTTTGTCTTTGCTTAATGTTATTCTTGACAAGTAATGTAATTGTCGTCAGATTGTACTAAAAGTATTGTGTGTTCAATGTTTGCTGCAAAAATGTAGCCATCAGTTTTGCTTTGCTTGTATTTTGAACATTTTAATAATCTTGCAGGGAAACTTCTATGGTTGTGTTTGATGTGTTGACACCAAATGTTTTAATTACGTTGGCCCTTTTTACAGTCTAAATTATGCTGCTATTACTGGAGTCCTAAGACAGATGGATTATCTGGGATTCTGAATACTGCCCATTTGTTTTATAGCCTAAATTGTACAGTGAAACCTGTCTATAATAGTCACCTTTTGGACCCGAGAGAAATGACCTTTATAGACAGGTGGCCTTTCTGTCCAGGCTGATTTCTATAGAAAATGTTATGAAGAGTGGCCTTTATACACATGTGGCTGCTCTATAGTGGTGGCCGCTAATACAGACTTGGCTAAACTGCATGTGTGTCTAGCTTTAATCTACAAAATCCATAAAAGTCGGAAGAGTATTTTTATCATGGATCGGAATTCGGAAATATAACAAGCTGTTATAAACATTCAATCATACAACATTACAAATCTCAGCAATTTTAATACGCTATTTACAGTGTGTTGCTTACTTTAAACCCTAACACTAGCAGACTGAAACGAAATAATGTGACAGTAAAACAGGATGGCCCCCCAACCATTTGCATTTTCAACGCTTAAAATGCCAAATGCGCTGTAATTGACCGCAATGTAATCGGACCAAATATGACATTATTGCACCACATCATTTGAACTCCGAATGGTTGGACCTAGTGACATCTATGTACAGAGGGCAGGCTGATTTAGCCTAGGTGATTGTACCAGCTAAGTGAAATAGCAAAGCCAATGTGACAACTGAAATTTAACCAATAATAATGAGGAGCTACTTGATGGGGTACTTTATTCATAAATAAATTTATCATTTATTCAGAATCTGCCAAGTTGTTTACCGCATTTTTATTGTTTACACGAATGCATGGGAGCTGACAGCTACTTTGAATTTGTCGGTGTTATAAGTGAGCATTATAAGGCATAAACCCAAAATTAATATGACTCACCTTTGTGCCTAAGCCCCGAGCCACGTGTAAGCCCTGAGCCATGCGTAAGCCCAGAGCCCTTGTGTAAGCCCAGAGCCCTTTGTGTAAGCTACTAAGCCCAATGCCATTATGTAAGCCGGCTTTGATTGACAATAGGCGCTGCAACCGCTGTCCAATGGCCTCCGTGGGAGTTTCCCAGTGTTGTTGCACTTCGGACCATTCGGACATTTGAGCGTCTTCATTTCACTTTACTGAGAAGCACGCTGACGATTAGGAATAAAATGGCTAATAAAAGCGGGAAAATCCAAGGTTAGTATCTGCACGTGGTGTGATATCGTGTTTATTGTATAAATATTGCGTCTTTTCGGTGTGTCGTTTAATAAAAAATGGAAAACGTTTGTTGCTTTAAACTCCTGCAGCTGCAAAATTGAACGACGACAGTGGCATTTTGTGTCCGTGCCCTTCCAGAAAAAGCAATACAATAATAACCTCTACCTTGCTTGAAGACTGCTTAGTACTCTTGCGCCCTTTTTCTTTCTTTCAGGAATGTTTTGCTCGGGAAACACTGCTTGCTAGTGATATAATGTCTTCCCGAAGCGGATAACTTGTAGCTTTTCCTTTGCTTTGTTTATAGGGGGCACGGTGGTAGAAATTCAAGGAGATGAAATGACGAGGTGGGTTTATTATAAATTACTTTCCTTCTTCTGGACATCTTTTATTTGCAAGACTATATTTGGTTTACTCCGGTGAGCAGACACGACCAGACGTTTCCTTTTGCCTTTGCGTGACCGGTCTTTTGGGATTACGAAATACCTCAAATGCTCAACGGGGTGCAACATGACACTTGTACGGCCGACAACTGACATCACAAAGGGAAAATGAACTCAGACCTTCTGCTATTATTCATTACTGTACACCAGAAGGCATCGCAACTTTTTGAAAAGATCGGATTTTATATCAAGAAGAAACCCTTGCTGACCTTTCAAGAACGCCTCGATGATGTTTTCAAGACATAAGCCTTGCAACTGCAGATTGATGTTTCTTATAATTAAGGCAAAATATTTATCATAAATGCGACTTTTCAAACCTACATGTGACAGGCTAGTTACAATCTCAAAGGTTTGTTTTGCCGGCTGTACATTTAATTTTGTGGCTAGTTAGATTACAGCAGCAGATATTGTATGGCAATAGCGGTATCTGTCGTGTTTTCAGGTTTGTATTTTTTGCCTTGCAGGATCATTTGGGATATGATCAAGGAAAAGTTGATTTTCCCACACGTAGAGTTGGATATCAAATATTTTGATCTCGGCATTCAGAGCAGAGATAACACAGACGATAAAGGTATTGATCTATCGATCTTTTGTCTCTTTCATACAATCTCCTGGGGCCTTATTCATGGACCGATACTAAAGCCTAGTGCGGGACTAAACCTTAAGTCCCATAGACAGATTTTAGCAATTTAGTCTAGACTAGCTGTTTAGTCTCGGACTACTCCTTAGTCCCGGTCCATGAATAAGGCCCCTGGTCATCTATGTCTAGTGGTTGGTATGTCTGTTGCCGATTTGGCTCCCTGTACAGCTGACACATTGGTTTTAACCAGTTGTTATATTGTTTGGTATAGCTGCTCGGCTGTATAACTCGCTCTCCACTTCTCACTGAGACATTTTAAACTCCACAAGACGATCCAGTTTTTAAAAAAAATCCATTCAAAGCATCAATCTCTGTTCAATTTTAGCCTCTTTTTAATTTGCCCTTTTTAAAGTTTTATTTTCATTTATCAGCAATTGTTATAGTCTCATTAGTTGTATTTTATTAGTTGGCTCCAATTGCTTGCCATTTTATAAAACGTACCGCTTGGGGTAACTGTTATATGTTATCCGTGTACGACAGTGAAATGCCAGTTTGAATAAATATATTGATTGATTGATGGTGTGGCGGTCTGTAATCTGCCTTTACTTGAAGTTAATTATAGCTAGATATGTGTTGTGCAATGTCATGTATTTCGTAGTCAATGTAAACGTAATCATCGCTACAGAAATTATGTATTCCTTCAGCAATAAACAATCAAACAAACAACACGCTCTTCAATGGTGTATGCGCCCATGACCCTAATGGCTCCAGGGGAGACAAGACAATGGACTTATTAGTAAAGATGAATAATTTAGCCCGAAAATAATCCGTTTTACTGATTTAACCGTATCACCATTTATCCTTCAAAGTATTTGTCTAAGCATGGGCCTAGTTTGTTTGTTATGTTTGGTCATAAGTTTCTACGATTCTGACGTCGTTTTCTTTGGTTTAATTTTGAGTTTGAAATGCACTAATATTATAGTGTGTGTCAGCTGTTAGCAGTGCTGTATAAATGACTTTTATTTAGTAACGAATTACAATTACAAATTACTTTGAGTAAAAGTAACGAAATAAAATTACAAAATACTTATGTCAAAAAGTAACGAATTACAATTACAAATTACTTGCCGAAAAAATAACGAATTACAATTACAAGTTACTCTCTGCGAAAAGTAACGGATTACAATTACTTCAAAAAGTAACCAATTACAGTACTGCACAACATTGGCTGCTAGTATATATGGCTTCCAGTCAATCGTCCCGGGTTCGGCTCCCTGCAAAGCTGACACATAATTATATCCGTTTCAATCAGTAACTTTTTCAAATTCTTGAAACCCTGCTGACAAATCAGGTTGCTTGGTCCGCTACTTACTAACAGTTTGCTCAGAGGTCAATTTATTCAGGGTATTGTTTGCAGATGTTCTATTTGACCTGACCTCCACCAGGCTACCCGCTTTAGAAAATGTTTATTTTCTCCTTCCCTGCTCATGATGTGATTTAGATTCTAACACGCTGACAATATCATCTTTCCTGCTAATGTCAAAACAATCAAGTTTTGACCCACGTATTCTGCTCCACCCTAACACTCACAGTACCTCATTTAGTATTTATCAGCAGGAAATCTTCTATTATGTAATTGTTTTTACGTTTGATTTTTATAGTGACCGTTGAGGCTGCGGAAGCTATACGTCAATGCAATGTTGGCATCAAATGTGCAACGATCACCCCCGACGAACTCAGAGTGAAAGGTAGTTGTTGCCACGTATCCTGCATTGGGTTGCCTAGTTATTCTAATGACTGAGCTGTAAATTGTGTTTTATGAATATAAATGGTTGTTGGACACCACTGTGAGAATGTGCATATGAGATCTGGTGCTTAAATCTTGTTTATAATCTGACTGTTTATAGTCGTTACCCTGGTTATTGTTCCTATCTTTCTGCATGGTCAAGTAGCTGAGGTGCATGGTTGCCAACTGGTCATTACTTCTGATTACAATGTGTCGATTATGTGACTTATGATGACATTGCAATTATTATTACCATGTGTCAGCCGCTAGGCATTGCTTGAACTGTTGTGCATTGTAATGGAACATTAAACGAGACTTACCTGTAAGGTGAAGTTTGATGTACATTCTACCAGGTCACCACAGCAGCAGAGATTAAATGAGATGACGCATGCGCATTCCTACTGATCATTGTTCGTATTTTTCAGCAAGCGAAGCTTACGGAAACGCGGCGAAGTATGATCAGTAGGAATGCGCATGCGTCATCTCAGTTAATCTCTGCTGCTGCGATGACATGGTAGAATTATGTTGGGAGGGAGGGGAAAAGGAGTTTGCCTTTTGATCTTAACCCGTTTGATGCAAACTCGATTATTGTTACAATTTGGTACTGGTTTTCTACCAAGGCTGCGATGATACTCGCATTGCTCTGTGTGGAGGTAGTTATCTTTATCCATTTGATTTTTGACACTGGTTTCATGCTAGGATTACATCAGTTTGGACAACACCCGTCTTGAGCAGCACTAATTTTTGTGAAGAAAAGAATAGAAATTGTGTTGCGAACCTGTCACTTCTCCTTCTCCTGCCGGCCAGCAGCAGCAGTATCAAAAAACCATATCTGTCGGCAACAGTACTAACTGGTGAACTGATTCTTTTTCTCAAGTTGCAAGTATTAATTATTGTGTATTTTGTTTTCTACAGAATTTAACTTGAAAAAGATGTGGCGTTCACCTAACGGAACGATTAGAAATATCCTTGGCGGCACTGTTTTCAGGGAGGCAATTATGTGCAACAATATTCCCCGTCTCGTCACAGGTAATAGCAAGATTATAAGCTACACTATAAAAATTACAGACACTATCACCAAAAGTATATACAATTAAACCTGTCTATAATGGTCACCTTTGGGACCTGAGGAAAATGACCTTTATAGACAGGTGGCCTTTCTGTCCAGGTTGATTTTTATAGAAAAGTGTCATTTTTGGGGTTATGAAGTGTGGCCTTTAGACACAGGTGGTTGCTCGTTGCTCTGTAGAGGTGGTGGCCGCTATTACAGATTTGACTGAATCAAACATTGCCGAATTTAAAGCGAATTTGACTCTGAGCTACCACGCATGATGTGACGCCAGGAAATGACTTTGTCTGTAAGCGCAGTCATCTGTATTGTTATTTATAACCGTCAATTTCAGTTATTGTTCTTGGCGGTCAAATTTAAATGTGATGTTAAACTGAATACAGTCAAAGCTGTACCTGCAGCCACCTGTGTATAAAAGCCACTCTTCGTAACCCATAATGCCACTTTCTATAGGAATCAACCTGGACAGAAAGGCCACCTGTCTATAAAGATCGTATTTGTCAGGTCCCAGAGATGACTGTTATAGACAGGTTTCACTGTACTGCTTGGTTTCAAAGTTAAACTCAACGGAACAGAACAACCGAGTAGAACCAGAGTTATTATAATTGAAACAGTTTCATGAAATCTTACTTTGTCTGTCTGCAGGATGGACAAAGCCAATCATTGTTGGCAGACATGCTTTTGGAGACCAGGTATATGCTTCTCTTGTGAAATGTACTTTTATCATTTGATCATTGAAAGTTTATTGTGACCGTGTATCACAGCCTCGCTTGCAGGCTACCCTGCGTTGTAATAAAATGTCTGTCGTTAGCATGATTGAGGCTATCACAATTGAACTTATCTCTTCTCTGGATAATCAACTGTAATTCATGGATCAGGGGGGAAATTCGAATTACTAGATAATACTTTTTCATGGATGCGTATGTGCCGTGTAATGCAAGTATAGTTGTACAGTACTCAAAATATTGAAACCATCACTGTCAACTTTACTGTGTATCGTCTATACTGAAATGTTAAAAATGAGACATAGCATTATTTGTAAACACTACACAACATAGCAAAGCTTGACTAAGTAGGTTTTCAGTTGATATTAGAAAGAATCCAGACTGGTAGGCCATTGGGTTTGCTCTAAGAAAGACTTTTGCAAGATCGGACCCGCTGTGGCAAATGTCAGATCACCAGATGCCTTTTAGCCTTGAACGTTGATTTTCAGTAGAAAAGTCCACTCTAGAATAAATTGTACAGTGAAACCTGTCTATAACGGTCACCTCTGGGACCTGGGGAAAATGACCTAAAGACTGGTGGCCTTTCTCTCCAGGTTGTTTTCTATACAAATATCATTTTGGAGATTATGAAGAATGGCCTTTATACACAGGTGGCTGCTCTATAGAGGTGGCCGTTAATAAAGGTTTGACTGTATACATTTCGAGATGAGGCAGCTGTATTAAGAGTTATTGTTCTTGTTACGTACATTGTGGACGCCTTATCATTCCTAATAAAACAAATGTTTTTGTTCCTAAATTTCTTCTGCATGCTTACTGTTAGCAGGTAACACTCCATTTAATATATGCAATAGCTTTACCCTTGTCCTGCTATTGATGTGTATACAACTATACACGTTTTTGAAACAAGTCAAAAGTAGCAAATCTAACCAATCACATAGTTAATCCCTAGCGATCAACCAATCAGCGATCGATAAAACGACTTCAAGTCTTCGTTTAACTAGTTTTATGAGCAGGACAAGGGTTAATAATACTAAAATAGAGTGGTCCCTATTTGTTTTAAGCAGATTGGACTCGTATAGACATTTGTTGTTCAGTTTACTCAATCCATTATTTCAACTTTTCTTTGCAGTACAAGGCTACCGATTTTGTTGTCAATGGTCCTGGTACTTTGACAATGACGTTTACGCCTGCCGCTGGATCAAATGCAGACGCTCATTCTTACACAGTGTATGAATTCAAGTCGGGTGGCGTTGCTATGGGGATGTACAACACTGATCAAGTGAGTGCAAAGGTTCATGCTTGTTTGGTTGTCAAAAGTATTTGTATCATTTCAAAACCAAACTTCTGAAAATCCACTGAATCACACCATGAATTGAGACTGCACTTGGCTAATTTTAGTTCAGAATGTGGAACAGAATGACACCGGAAATTTTTTGCCAGCAATGAGCTAGTCGTACCCATATGAATAGCTTCAGAATCCAATCAGGCTTGCTTTGAAAATTGCAATAAAATTGAACCTTTCCTTGCCGTATTCCGGCGTATTCAAGTTGTACTTTTAAGCTTGAATAATAAATGCATAAAAACTGACTCTGTTGCCCCGTGTTTCCTGAGTCTCGTTATCAAAATTGAGCTGTGATTTATACTTCAGTGTGACTTATATACGCTGTATTATGGTACTGGTTTTGTAATGACAGGACTGCATTGTTTATGACAAATAGGTCCTATTTAACACTTTGTCATGTTGGATGCCTCTGTAATGTACTCATTTACTGCTGCAATGATCAAGAGACGAACGATTATAACTGTTACTTGGTTATAGGCATCAAGAAGCGAATGATCATTTCATATTTGTGAATGGTAACACAGCATGAATGTATCAACTGTTATTTTGTATGCCTTGTTTGTATATCTGAAATAATTATACTTTTACAGTCAAACCTGTATTAGCGGCCACCTCTATAGAGCAGCCACCTGTGTATAAAGGCCACCCTTAATAGCCCCAAAATGACAGTTTCTTTAGAAATCAACCTGGACGGAAAGGCCACCTGTCTATACAGGCCATTTCGTCAGGTCTCAAAGGTGACCTTTGTAGACAGGTTTCACTGTATCAATATCATCAATTATATAAAATGGTCTGTGATGTAAAATGTGACAATTTTGTATTAACTGTAACCCTCATCATTGTTTTGTTTTTTAGTCCATCACAGACTTTGCTCACAGTTCCTTCCAGTGCGCTTTAGAGAAGAACTACCCATTGTATCTCAGGTACATGAATGCCAAATTGAAGACTTGCATTCAGCATTGTTTTGTTGATTTTAATTGTACTAATCTTGTTTATTTTGTTTGTTCACAGCACAAAGAACACCATTTTGAAGAAATACGATGGAAGATTCAAAGATATTTTCCAGGACATTTATGTTAGGTAGACTCAAATAGGATTTTGTGTATATGGATGCCAGATTTATTGCACAAAATATTTTCTTGAAATATTTTATTATATTATATTTTTTAATTATGTTATCACAAACTATTTAATTAGAATAAAAACGTTAGTTGTAATGGCGCAGACACTACAATATAGCACTTGTCTGTGATCATCATTTCTGTCTGATCGACACAGGACTGTGCTAAATTGCTTTGTGTACTACAATTACAAACTAGCTGCAACTGTTATTGATACTCCCTACTTAATCCGCCATGCGCAGACACAATCCTTTTCAGTATAGATTTATCATCGCAGAAATACTAAGGTGTGCCCTTGGAGTCGAACCCACGACCCTCGGATAGCCGGTGCATTGCTTTACCGTTGAGCTAGACACATCCTTGTTAGTAAACATAAACAATTTCCCTTTTTATCTGCGAGTGAGTCTCATTTATGACGTCGTGTACTGGTCTTGATCACACAACCTGCCTTTCCTTTTACGAACTATCATGAGTTACTTTGCAGAGTATCAGTGTAAGCCGTACACTCTCCAACGTAAATGTGTTGACCTCTGCCACAGGTTAAGCCACCAGAAATTTAATCGGTTTGTTTGAAACACCATCAGCCGTACTTCTGTCAATGATGGTGAATTTGCCGGGTTTTCTTGGCTTGCAAAATTGTCGATTTCAGTTAAAAATCACTTGCCAGAAAAGCCTTACATCTCAAAATTTAGTGGTTTATACATTGAACTGAAAATGCTCCTCCGTCAAGAATGACTCAATTATATTTATCATTCTCATTCTTGTAGCACGTACAAAGAGAAATTTGATGCCCAAAAAATATGGTATGAACATCGCCTTATTGACGACATGGTTGCATACGCATTGAAGTCAGAGGGTGGATTTGTCTGGGCGTGCAAGAACTATGATGGAGATGTCCAATCCGACTCTATCGCTCAAGGTAACATTTCCTCTATGGACTGGCACCCTATGCTCCTTTTTATTAGCAAAGTTTTATTTCTGTTCAAAGTGGAAATTTCACGATGTGATCTGACTTAATTCCAATATCCTCTGATAATTTTGCCAGATCCAATGTGATTGCTGGGAAAGATTTTCCCGTATAGCTCGATATCAATATTAGCGATAAGAGAATGATGTTTACTTTTGACAAAAGTATAGTAGAATTGTTTTGTGGATTGCGTGAAGATGATCAATGAAAGGATGGTAATTAAAATCTAATGTATTTTAAGATGCGACCAATTATTTAATCATTCGAAGGATGTCTGTTGTTCATGAAGTCTGTCTGTGTATTCGTGTCGCTGAAGAGCCAGAAAATTTTTGGCAAGATCTCTTGAAATTGGACGTTAACTGTCTGGGCATTTATCTATGTCCTTTTATCTTAGCTTTGCATGCAGTATTGGAAAATTTAATTTAGTTTGACTTTATATGGCGGGGTCGACTGGCTTTGTTTGAGCTTTCTGTATGCCGGGATATTTTCTTTTCTTAGGCTACGGCTCTCTTGGCATGATGACCAGCGTTCTTGTTTGCCCTGATGGTAAAACCATTGAAGCAGAGGCAGCACATGGCACAGTGACTCGCCATTATCGTCTTCATCAACAGGGCAAAGAAACCTCGACAAACCCTATCGGTAGGCCAAGTGAATGTCAAGTTCACTAAATTTCCAGTCAGATTTTGCTCAGTGTTTCTGTTAAAACAAAATTATTGTTTGTTTCAGCATCGATATTTGCTTGGACGAGAGGTCTTGCACACCGGGGAAAGCTAGATGGTGAGCTATGTTGTTATCTTTCCTTGTGGAAGGGTTTCGTTTGCTTTTGCTGGTAAAACCTTGCAGCTTTCGTCGTCAACATTACATGGTTCTGTACTGTGCTAAACGAATGTTGATACAAAGCAATGTTCTCTCAACTATAATCAGTACCAGATTACCCAGTAGGCAGACTAAGCAGTCAGGTACGTGCCTACAGCCTTTGCTAAGTCATAGACCCTCCAAACGCTTGTGGACGTATGTGCAGTTGTGCACTCAACTGAAGGGATAAATATTGGTAATAAGATTGCGTTTCTAGTTTTACAAATTTCAATCTCAGTCCTCTAATTGTCATTATGCCAATCCTCATCAACAGTCTACTGCGTCAAGTTTTGTCAAATACTGCATACTAAATACGAAATTTCCTTGTGGGAATATGCCCTCTGATCCCTTGACAAGGATGTTGTGATCAATCAGAACATAGTCCAGCTCTAAGAGCCCAGCTGGCACCTGATGGAACTTTTTTGATACGTTTTCACTTCAGCATCTACAACCCAAGCTATATTTCCTCACTATCTGTTCAGCTATCTTGCAGCCTACAAAGATCTCATTGCAAAGACTTGTTCCTGAACCTGGTTATAGTTTGACAATAATTATGTTAGCAGTGCCCCAACTTGTGATTTGCTTTTATGATGTTCGATGTGTGTGCTATTTACCCCAACATTAATTGATGGTGTTTTTGTGCAGGGAATACAAAACTGGCCGATTTTTCTCACAAGCTCGAAGCAGTCTGTGTTGAAACTATTGAATCTGGATTCATGACAAAGGACTTGGCAATCTGCATAAAAGGAATGGCCCAGTGAGTGCTTGATTTGCCTTCTTCTTCTTTCGGTTGGCTCAATGTAAAATTAATGAGAAAGCAGACTCCAGTGCAAGTCTGATAGTTTTGATTTGTATGTGTGCAGTCCATACTTGAAGGCTAGTTAGGGCTGTTTGGGGAAATTTTATATTTTGTTGAAGTGCATAGGTGTTGTATCGGGCAGACCGATTTAAATTCACTTAAGGGACAGATGTGTTAGACAAAATATAAAGTTTCAGCATAGCAATCCAACAGTCCAAAGAGTAAAGACAAGTAAAGAGAATAGACGATATAGATTCATAAACAATTAAACGTCTTCTTTCACCAAATTCTCCTACTTTCTCATCGATTGGCGTTGTCATAGTCATTGTATGATGTATCTGAAAACAGTTTACTTTACATCTGACAATTATTTACGATTTACAATCAATTTTAACTAGATTATATTGGATACAATAAAGGTGCGCATGCGCTGAAACGTCACAGGTATGACGTAATTAGAAAATATATACAAAACTCCACGCATGTCCGTAAATTCAAATTCACGTTCAAAACAGGGTGTGTATCTGCATATTCATCAACCATGAACGTAATGTCAACTATACGTGCAAGGAATATGGAAAGTCTGCTTCACAATAGACCTTTTTCACAAGCTACCATTATGGGAAAAAACAGTGCATTGTGGGGCAAGTTGAGTGCCTGAAGCAGCAAAGAAATTGGTTTTCTGACCCAGAATATTAACGAAAATCATATGTTTTAGCAAAACAGCGCAGCTTGAAGAATTCTGCATCACTATCAAATCCAACTTTCCTCATATTCTGAAATCAGAGACATCAACCTTCCCCATAATGCCCTTGTTTTTTCCAAAATGGTGGCTTGTGAAAATGGTCTATTGTACCATATTTGTAACTGTGTAGAAATCCCCTCGTTTATTGAATACTTGAAAGCCATAGAATATATTGATAGATAATTAGTTAATTGATTACTGTACAAAATTTATCTTGTACGTAATTGTCTTTGTACTCGGTATATGAATTGTTTTAGCTGCCCAGTGTATGGCAAAATACAAATCAAATCATCAGTGTTTCAAAATGCTTACTATTCTGGCCAAAATGGTTATCTATCCCCTTGATAGGGGAAAACGGCCCCTGCATCGGGGAATCCTTGCACCAGTCCTTTGTATGATAGAGAGAAATGGCATAGAATTGTATGTTCTAGATGATCAGAGCTCTCTACATTGATATATACAGATAGCTGGAGATGCTGACATGAGGAGTAGCCTATATAGAAAGAGAGACAGATCAGAATACAGTACGGAGGCTTAAATCGAATGCTAGCATATTAGATTACTAGCTGGTCCGCGCTGCTAACGCAGCTGCGTCCAGCGTCGTTGCTTCGCATTTGGATGGATGTTAAATTAGTCC